>JASTTN010012282.1:0-38969 GCA_030324115.1 Sorex maritimensis | reverse complement strand
TAAAGACTTTGATTCCAAAGATGTCACACATTCGGGCATCCAGCGCAACATCCGATAGCGATGCACTGGGACACCAAACTGGGCTACAACTCTGTGCTGCCGGGGGTGGATTTTTTTTTCCTCCCCACCCTGTCTTCCTGCACAGAAAGTGGCGGGCTGGTGGCACCCATGTGGCAGGCGCCATCTTCTGTGACTCCAAATCCACAGGTATTCGGATTTTACTTTGGGGGCTCCCATCCTCATGGGAAGGGGGCATAACCGGCACGCCCTCGGCCCAGATAAATCCGGAGCCACTGAGCGCAAATCGGACCCTCTCGCCTAAATACTTTGAATTCAGAGACTTCTTACAGCAATGCACTGGGACTGTGAGCTGGGCTATGTAATATCTGGCAGAATTTTCCCTGGACTTTATACAGAAATCCAAAACAAATGTTAATGACAATTAACATTTATAATTGTCAGCAATGTGAAACAGTTCCATTTGAACAGGTCTGACTTGGGGGAGAAACTCCAAATAATAACAGTAAGTTTTTGTTGAAATATTGAAGGTTTTTAATGTAGCAGCCACCTCTGGACTGTGAACTAAGCAAAAGCCCCACGCTGGCGGACGCGACGTGGCGTACACCATACTATGAGGCGCAGGAAGGGGGATGAGGGGGAAAAAGGGAAAAAAAAAGGGAAAAGGAAAAAGAAAAAAAAAAAGAGAGAGAGTTATGTCAACTATAGTGAGTTTTGTGTTGAATTATGGAATGTAATCAAGGAAAGAAAAAATGAAGTGAAATTCATTAGTTATACAGTAGGGGGTAGGGGGTGGGGGCGGGCGGTATACTGGGGTTTCTGGTGGTGGAATATGGGCACTGGTGAAGGGATGGGTGTTTGAATATTGTATAACTGACATATAAACCTGAGAACTTTGTAACTTTCCACATGGTGATTTAATAAAAATTTAAAAAAAAATAATAAAGATTGCAGAAGGGAATGGATTCCTCACCTCCCCAGCTCCTAGAGGCTGTGCAGCCCTGCACTCCTGGCCCCTACCCCCATCTGCACTGTCAGCAAAGAAGCTCTTTGATATGTCCCCACTGGTAGTCCCTCCCTCTCAGCCCAGTTGGAAAAAGCTCCTGGCGGTGCATGTGATGAGGTGGCCTGAGGTCCTTAAATGCCATCACATCCGCAAAGTTCCTTTGCATGGAAGGTAGTACTGGGGAGGAGGACACAGTTTAGTCACAGGCAGTGGGAGTAGAACTAGTGGCCTCCCAGGAGCAGCAAAATGGTCCATGATCTGAGGATACCCAAACCTTCTCCCTTTCATCTCCTTTCCCGGCTTTTCCTCTGTGCTGCTGTAGTCAATTTTACCTGCTGTGTTTCAACAATGAGAACCCATTATTATTAATCATTTATATAGCGGTGTCTCAGAGGTTCTCCTGGCGGAAGCCATTATACCATTACAGAATTATTCCATGCACAATCACAACCACCTTCATTCCCAAGAACAACCGCTGAAAATACTGAGTTCGGGATATTTTGGCATTCAACTCTCTTAATGACCAGCATCTATACAAACGCTAACAGGGAGGAGAAGGTAGCATCTTCCTGGTATTCTTAGCATTATTTGCATTTATTGGCAAGTAGTTTTCAGTGGGTCCTGCGGACCCTTCATAGAAAGACCAGTAGCTGGTCAGCCAGTTCCTTGCTTAGGCCTAGTGATGATCACAGGCATCAGGGCTATACCAGGCCATGGGGTACCAGGGATCCAGCTCAGGGCTTTTGGCCTGCAAGGCATTGCTGCCCACCTTTTGAGCTATCTTCCAAGTGTGATTTGCATTATTTTAGATTGCACTTTCTAGAGAGGGGTGAAATAAGCCTGTTCCACTTGGAAACTTCAGAGTAGCCAATGCCATGGCATTTCTCAGTTCTGATCACTGGAACTCTTAGACCTGTCACTACGTCACTGAGTGACTTAGTACCTTCATAATGATAACTAATGATAATTCAATTATTTAATGGTTTACACAACCACATGTTCATAGAGACATACAGATCAGGTTGTGTAGGCATTGGTATAGCTACAAACAAATCTTGCTGTCATCTTCTTATGTGAAGCCCAGCATAATTCCAAGTAACCAGGTGCCACCTTGTAGCTTGACCAGTGACAGAGTACCTGGGCCATGGCTGTGGGAGATGGGAACATTCCAGCTCTCAACTGCTTAAGCTAGAGAGGGGCATAGCCACACCCCTTGACTGGTCATTGGCCAGAATTAGTCACATGATCCTAACTGGTCTGCAGAGGAAGCTGGGACCATGAGAAGAGCACATGGGTGATTAGGTGGTGCCATCACTATCAGTCCTTGATCTGACTTGCTGTAGCTTCTTGTTGTGAAAGAGGAAGCAAGTGGAAGTAGAAATAAAAATTAAACTAAAGTGATCCATAACAAAACCAACAGGGCCGCCTTCCATCCTCACAACTCCATTGATGAGCAAGCATTTTTGCAACTCTGTAATTTTCTTGAAGTTGCTTTGCTCTCTTTTTAAGACAGAGACTCTCAGGTTGCCTGAACTGGCTAATTTCTAGAAAAGCTGTGGCATTTTTCAGAAGCTGGCGCTCTGAACCCTTCTGAAGGATTTACCTGTAGATGACCAATAAGGTTGGTGCGTTCAGAGCCGACACTCCACAAAAGAGCTGCGTTAATGCTTTTATCAATTTAATCCACACACAGTTTACTCCAATAGACATCTCAGGCTCCCAAACACCTTTGGGCTGCCTCTTCAAAACAAACCTCTCCTGAGAGCAATGAAGTAACCACTCTACCACCTTCGAGAACCCTTGGGGGGGGTTTGAAATCACACAGCCAGATGGAGAAATCCCAGCTCTCCAAGGAAATATTCCCTGCTGTTCTGTTGAGCCTTTCAAGCTGCCAATCTTTGCATCCCTGTGTGCCTGGGCCCTGATTTTCTCTCCTGCGCCAGGAGGATTTGGGTGAATGAAGCAAGAGGGGCCACTTTTAGAAACTGCATTGCTCATGCACCCCTCAGCCAACATCCTGTCTGGTGCACCTACCCCATGACAGTGTCTGGTGGCTGCACCCTGAGTATCAGTCTGTCTGCCTGCCTGTCTCCCTCTCCCTCTCCCTCTCCCTCCCCCTCCCTCCCTCCCTCCCTCTCCCTCCCCCTCCCTCCCTTCCTCCCTCCCTCCCTCTCTCTCCCCCCCTTGTTCTGATTTCTGATTGGCTGCTGAGTCCCACTTGCTTCTTACTCCTGCTCTGTGCTGTGCTGTGGCAACCTTTGGATGATGCTGGTCTGACCCCTGCTTCTACCTCACCCGTCAGAGAGGCAGTGAGCACATCACTTGACTGGTTGGCCAAATGGGATTCTGAGTGCAAGCTCAGCTCCTGCGGGACCACAGTGTCGAGGCCCCTCTTTCCCCCATGCCAGCTCCCCCTCTGGAGAAATCTCGCCCATGGTCATGGATCTGTCCAGCAAATGAACATCAGGGTCTCCAGATGCCCAAGGCATCCATCAGTAAACACTCATAATGATACTTCGGCCTGGATACCTTGGGATAAACACTTGCTTGTAGTTCTAATCCCACACACCAAACAGCAGATCATCAAAGAGCTTCAGGATCCCAAAAATATCATCTGGCCTTGCCATGCAACTTATCATTCTCTGCATTCAGATGCTAATTTAAGAGCAGAGATCGCGTATTCTGCTAACCCAGAGCTTTGGCTTTCTCATCTGCGCCCCAGTTCTTCTTGGCCGCACTCAATGGATTTGCAGTTGGCAGGAAAGGAAGTGCAAATGCTTGGTAGATGTTTCTTCTTTCATCCCCTTCAGACTGAGAACCACAGTTCCCAAGAGGAAGACAGGCTATTACAGTGTGGGAGCTTACTCTCAGGCAGCCATCTCTGGTGAAAGCTCACGCCGGACAAGCACTTCTTGTGTGCTCTGGGCTGCGTGAGCCACCGCGCTCATCATCACAGCTTTGCTGCTCAGATAGCTCAAATAGCCCCGCTCATTGCCAGCTGCTCTCTTTGAAAGTAACACACCGGGTAAAACGGTGCTGGCAATTCTTGTGGTGGGCAAAAAGCTGCATGAAATGCCACAGTTAGGAAAAATGAAGTGGCAAGATTTGCTTATACATGGATGGACATGGAGAGTATCATGCTGAGTGAACTGAGTCAGAGGAACAGAGAATGATCACACTCATTTGCGGGGTATAAAAAACAATAACAACATAGTATGTGAATAATACCCACAGACAGCAGAAACAAGGGCCAGGAAGACCAGTTTAGGGCAGGAAACTTGAGACAAGCTGTGGGGGAAGACAGGACCGAGAAGGGACCACTAGGGCAATGAGAGTTGGAAAGGATCACTCTGGGCAAGAAGTGAGGGCTGAAAGGAGGCAAAGTAATATATAATAACCTTTCAGTACAGTATCGCAAACCACAATGTCTAAAAAGGAGGGGGAGAGAGGAAGAGGGAGAGGGAGGAGACATGGGGAGCAGCACGTCTTCACACTCGAAGCGGAGTTCAAGTGGCTCTTGAGGCCCTGCATGGTTAGTGAGTCTTTACTAAGAGAACAGAAGAGACAGAACGTGCCCAGAGTGTCGCTGCCCAGGGCCCTGGCCTTTCTTCCTGTGGCCATGGGCCCGACTTACTCTCTTGTTTTCATTATGGACGAGGGGTCCCTATCCTGTGCCCCCACATGGAGGGCGGTCAGACCGTAAGGATTCCCTTCCATGATACACACGTGTATGTGTGTGCTTATAGGTGTTTGCACATGTATGTGTGGCTGGGAGCATGTGCATGTGTGGGGGTACAGGGGTCCACCTTCCAATCAGAGCACCCCAACAAGCTCCGCTCCTTCCCTCCCCATCCCCTGCCTTTTAGCTTTGCTTGCAGTGCTTAGTAATTACTGGGGAGTTTTTTTCAAAACAACAAAATAATTTAAGCTGCCAGCTAGTGACACTTTCAGCGTATTTCCTCAGACACGCAAAGTGTCTTAAAGAGATTATCAAGGATCACCAGGAGTATGGACAGGGCACGCCGCCTACCAATCTCAGGCCTCCCACCACCCCCCAGACAGAGGACACGGCCATCACAAGGACATCAGTCACCAGTGAGGACCTCGCCGCTCTTCTCCTGGGCCCCTGCCCCCTTCCTGTCACACTACCCACCCAGGGAAGCGTCTCTACCCACAACTCCAGTGCTGCTTCCGCCCACCCGGTCCCACAGGCCATTTTGCCAGGACCTGCCACCAGCAACAGTGGGAGATGCCAGTTTGAGGGAAACGTGCTGTGAAGACCAGAATTCTTTACTCTCACAGATGCCCAAACAACTCACCCAAGAAGTACAAACTGTACAAACTGGCACAGGCCAGCCCCCAACCCCCGATGTCTGGGACAGCCATGACCAGGCCTTATATTCAGGGGACACTTGACCCTCTTGGTGTGATGACCTTCTCCAGCAGAGAGAGGACGGAAGACACACAGGCCCGCCCAGGGCCTCCGTCCCTTCCTTCTTTACGCCTTCTAGAAAGACGAGCATGACTCGGGGTTCCTGAGTATGGGTATCCAGGACACCCCGTCCCTGCTCTCCACCCCTCCAACAAAAGCCTCCTGTCCCTTTGGAATGTCCCTGAACACTGGGGGAAGAGGGCGCACAGGGTAACACCGGGAAGCTAACTCCCCAGAGGGCATGCAGGGCACCCCATGCACCCCCACAAATGGAGGGGGCAGCAACACTGCAAGGAGAAGCGGCTGCAGGGCCCCAGCTTGTCAGGTCCTGGACAAGTTGCTCAACATCTCTTAAACTTTGTGTCTTCAAGGGTGGTGGTTATGGCGACACTCCTGAATGCGTGCAAATGCCTGGTACTGTGGTTGGCACACAGGAAGTCAATAAGAGGGATAGAGGAGGCCGCCGCTCACCCCAGTGGAAGAAATGGACAACTTACGCCGAGATGTGATCCCAGCAGCCGCACGTGTGCGGCCTCACCGCAGCTGCATGAGCATGATTCCAGAGGCCAGCTAAGGTACTTTTGGTACCAGCAGCCCCTTGCAGAAGTGTCTCCAGACTGAGAACTAAGTCACGTCCCCATGCCTGCCCCGGAAGGGGAAGGTTTTTCTCTCTCGTCTTTTCCTTGCCAGTGGGGGCAGGAGGAGGAGAAGGGCGTGGCGACCGCCATATTTTGAGGACCACTAATGAGAAATACAAGCTTGCGATGATCCAATTTCTGGAAGAAATTTCCCTGGACTTAGTTGCTAAAATACAGAAATCCAAAACTGCGCGGCCGCAATAGCGGCCTCACATCTCTTCACAGCAGGTCTGACTCTAGTGGGGAACTCCTAACAATAATAGTGAGTTTTCTGTTGAAATATTGAATGTAACCAAAGTAAAGAGAAAGTAAAGTGAAATTTATCAGTTACACAGGCGGGGGTGGGTGGGGGGGATGGGAGGTATACTGGGGTTTTTTTGGTGGTGGAATATGTGCACTGGTGAAGGGATGGTTGTTTCAGCATTGTGTAACTGAGACTTAAGCCTGAAAGCATTGTAATTTTCCACATGATGATTCAATAAAAAAAAAAAAAGAAAGAAAGAAATGGACAACTTAGGAGCATGGCATCTTCGCAAAGCACACTGGGAAGAGAAACAGGATGAGAAAATCTGTAATGTGACCTTTTATCCTTAATGATTACTTCCTTGGGGTGAAATCAGACGAGACGCAAGGCAAGAGTCAAGCCAACTCGTGATTTTCATGCTCTTTTCAATGTGTATTAAAGACCATGAGAACAAGAACACACAGATTTCCCTTTCCAACTGGACAAGGAGCTAGAATAAAGGCAAGGGTAAGCTGTAAGTATGAAATCTGTGAGCTACACACATTTGCAGTATCATGCAGAATTTTCAATTAATTTTCTCATTTTTACAAATGAGGAGAGAGGAAATGAGAGGGAAATTAGTGTTTATTTGATTAAAAGCTGGTAACCCACAATATGGAAGCATTTTTTTGGGGGGTTGGTTTTTTTAAAGAAGAAAGCATGCTACAAATTTTCTGGAATTGATGGGGGGGTTGTTGTTAACAATATCTAGTCGTGCTCTGGTGTCACTCATTAACCCTTGTACTATTTCTCTGATCCCTAAACACAACTTTTAGACGGAGGCTTTAGGTCTAGTTAACTGCAATGCTAGACAAAGTCTTTCCAACAAGTTTACTTGGGTTTAGGTCAGAGAGCAAGACTGGCTTAATTAGAACAGCTTAGCAGAGCAATAATATCAGTTCATCTCTAGATAAAAATAGTACTAATGTTTTAAAAACATTTAATTTTAATGGTAAGAAAAATTGAACAAATTTAGGATGAAAGAGAACTTTATTTCTCTAGCCTAATAATAGTATATTTAAAATCTTTGGGAAGCAGCATGTAAAATTGTGAAATCTTAAAGGTATTTTGTGCATGAGCATGAACAAGTTAGTATCTTCCTTCCTGCATTACACCTACTGGAACCACCCATGCAGATTATGTCAAAAATTGACATCTGTACAAATTGGAAAAAAACCTCATCATGGGGCCGGAGCGATAGCACAGCGGGTAGGGTGTTTGCCTTGCACGCGGCCGACCCGGGTTCGATCCCCGGCATCCCATATGGTCCCCCAAGCACTGCCAGGAGTAATTCCTGAGTGCAAAAACCAGGAGTAACCCCTGAGCATTGCTGGGTGTGACCCAAAAAGCAAAAAAAAAAAAAAAAAACCTCATCATTCATGCCAACATAGAACTCAAACCACTAGTAATGACCTATGTAAGAATTATGGAAAAATTAATACCTCTACACAAATCAAAACTGAAAATAAAAGCTAATCATTTACACTGATAACTCCAAAGAATCAATGGATGGACAATTAATAGGGGAGTTTACGAAGTTTCAAATTCAATCTATTTTACAGTTGGAGAGAGAATACAGTGGGGTAATTTGCTTGCCTTGCACCTGGCCAGCCCAAGTTCAATACCTGGCATCCCATATGGTCCCCAACCATCACCAGGAGTGATCCCTGAGCACAGAGCCAGGAGTAATCCTGAGCTTCACCATTCATGATCCCTCAAAAACCATTTGATAATTTTAAGGCTGGAGACAGATAAGAAGTTACTTGCCTTGCATGTGGGTGATCGCAGTCTGAGCTGGGAGTAGCCCTAGAGCACCGCCAAGCATGGCCCCAAATCCTGCCCATCCCCCCAAAAAGAGAAAAAAGTTAATAATTTAGAAGTATTTTGTGTTAAAGCTACCATAATAGTTATATAATACACAGGTCTCACAAATAAATCTAACTGCTGAGAGGTGTTTTATAAATAAAATGGGAAAGGTGAGGTGAATGACAAATTTCAGAGACTTAAATGAATGGAAAAATAATTCCTGGATAAGAAGACACGTGGGAAAAATGTTAATTTTCCCTCCCAAACTGATGCACATATCTACCCAGTGCCACACTAATGAGGATACTAGCAAGATCTTTTTGGGAACAAGACAAACTGATCCTTGGAGTTCCTGGGCAGACTGGAAGACCTAGCATAATCGGGGTGTACCCCAGAGGACAGCCTGGAGGAGAGGGGCTGATGTCACACATCATGGTCTCTTGTGAAGCTGAGGTAAAGAAGACAGTGGGGTACAGGCACGGGCCATGAGTCCAGGCAACTGGGACATCAGGCCATCTGGAGATACAACTTGTCACAGTCATTGAAGGCGCCCAAAGAAAAGAGACAATTCGACAAGTGACACAATGACATCCTCTCAGGGACAAAAATGGCATCGCATGTCTTCCTCGCACACTACATCAGAGCCAGCCATTCCTGGGAGACTGTCTTTCACTCCAGAGAGATGATTAAAAGCTTTTGGAAGAAATAGCTTGTCTTTTTTGACCTCAGGGGAGAACATCTCGACACCCAACTGTGCCGCGCATAGAGAGACGACTCACAAGCCGGGCTGCATTGGGGTAGGGGCTGGCCGGTCACGAAAAGCGTTTCTCGCTGAAGAAGAGTGGAAATCGTAGCAGCCAAATGAAGGTCTGATCACACTTGGAACTGACAAAGGGGAACAAAGCGCTGGAACACATCAGAGAAAAGCAAGGACAGAAAAACACAAGACAACAGGAACGGAACACGCAAGGGGCCATTCACACGCCCAGTGAACACGAAGGCTGTGTGCGGCCAGCAATCAAGAGGGAACAGCCATTATTTCACACTTAAGATGATTCTCTCATGTTCCCAAGTTGGCAACTCCGCATTTTGGTGAAGACAAAAAGAAGAAGATTCAAAAAAACAAAAAACACCCAGAAATACAGCTTGTCCATTGTGAGTTTGAGTGAAAAGCCTCGTCTCCCTGGAAACAGTCTGCCATGCCCATGTTGGGTTCACCACGGTCTGAGAAACTCCCTTGGCGTGGACCATGGAGAAAGTCTCACGCCTGCGCAGATTTGCATGAATATTTTGCCCAGCACTGTCCCCTAGTAAACGTCTTATCAACAGGCCATCCTGGGAGATGGCACTTGCCAGTGAAATGAATGTACGAGCTGTGGCAAATTCACAACTGAGCATTCTGTCGGCGTGAAGGGAATCGAAGCTGCGGGGATGTAGTTATGCGCAAGGAGAAAGTCCAAGAGGAATGCGCCGTGGCTCCGGCTATAAGATCAAGACTCGGGGCACGGTGGTTGCCTTGCCCATACACAGCTAGTCCCGGTCTGATCCCTGGCACTGCCAGGAGAGATCCCTGAGCACAGAGCTAGGAGGAAGCCCTGAGCACCGCCAGATGTGGCCCCTGAGCCCCCACCCCCTGCCACCACATTCAAAAATAGACAAAAACGATCTAATTGTTTGGCACCTACTGGATGGGCAACTGCCACGAGAAGCACAGTGTGGGGAATACCAGATGCAGGCTGGTTCGTCCCTGGAGAAGTGGATGTGTTTTGGGGGGGGGGGGGGGCAGGGCGTGTTACCTTTCGGTGAAGCAGAGACTCTGCCTCCAACACAGGTAATTGAATGCTGAGCATCTCCGCCTTCACTGGCCCGGCTGTACATTTTATGGGCCCTTCGGAATGACTGACCCTTTCCTGCTTTTTTAATCAACAAAGTCCGCTTGCTCTGTCTCAGCCTTCAGAGTTACAGAGTTGGGGGCTCGGAGGCCAAAGGCACACAGCACCCAGAGAGGCCTCATCAAAAACAACAAATAAACACTCATATTAGTTGTCCTTCAGATAAAATAAGAGGTCAGGCCCGGGGCTTTGCAAGAAACTCAATATCGCTGCAAAGCGCCACCATCCACAGCTCGCTGACCCTTGATAGAGGCGCGGCTGCAATCTCCCTTCACGTGGCACCCCCGCCAGCCGCCCCCCATCACCCCCAGCCCCCCGCCCAGCCCCAGTCAGGCAGACTCAAATGGCCGAGCCAGTGAAACAGACGCCTCCTTCGGTATCATTCGAAAAATAAAACACAAAGTAAAGAAAAAGGGAAAAAGTCTAATAGAGACATAAAGGCTTTTCCACCGCCGGCACCGTCTGCATTGTGTTGACCCGCTGACACTATTTGTAATGGCAGGGAAAGGTCAGCCCTGCCCGCATCTGTGCGTGAGCTGCCCCCCTCCTCCAAACACCCTGCTTGATTACATCTCAGCGCTCGGCTGAGTTCCGCCGAGCGGGCCACGCAAGGGTCACGGGACTCAGGTGTGTGAGTGGCGCTGAGCTGAGCCCTCCAGCTGCATGGCACCTGCCAGGTTCCCTCAGCAGGCCCCCATCCGCCGTCACTGCAGCCCCCAGGGGGTCGGCTGAGCCCCCCGCCCCCTTCTGTCAACAGGGAAGTGATGGCAGACACAGACAGCCGTTTTCTAACACGCGTGCTTCCCTCCTGAAGCCTCTGGTTCTGAGCAGGGCCGCGTCTGTGACAGACTCAGGCTGTGAACGGGACTTCGAGAGGAGGCCCCAGGGAGAGCCAGTGGCAGGGGGACTGTCAGGCACGTCACCCCTGAGGTGTGGGCACTGGCGAGTGGGTAGCATCCTGGGACTTTACCTCTGCTCTGTGAGTGATGCTCTACTTTACTGGAGGGTTGCCAGGGTGGGCAACCTTCAGACCCCACTCAGGATCGTCTGCGGGAAGCTCTGACGTGCTAAGGCAGCAGTGATCAGAAATCAGGGCAGAAGCGAGCGAGAGAGCACAGGGCAGACAGCGCTTGTCTTCATGTGACTGACTGCTGTCTCACCCCCAGCACCCCATAAGGTCCTCCAAGCACTGCCGGGAGTGGTCCTCGGGCAAAGAGTCAGGTATGACACCCCCAAATCAAAAATTTTTAAAATGGTGTTTTTTAAAACAAACTTCTTAAATCAGCCTGGCAAGGCAGCTCAGCGGGGCAGATGCCTTACGTCGGGGAACCCTTGAGTTCAGCCCTCTGGGGTGCACTGCCAGTGCCACCACCAACATAAATCGAGGAAAATATTAACGGGGCTTTGTTTTGCTTTGTGCGTGTTAAGAATAAGGTCAGTGGGGCCAGAGCAGTAGCACAGCGGGTAAGACCCTTGCACACTACCGACCTGGGTTCAATCCCCAGCACCCTGTAAGGTCTCCCAAGTACCCTCAGGCATGATTCCTGAGTGCAGAACCTGGAATAACCCTGAGTACAGCCGGGTGTGGCCCCCAAACCAAACAAAACCAAGAGTAAGGTTCAGTGGGGTCTTATAAACCCCTCTATTTCCTGAATTTCCTCTCACTTTCTGCCTCTTCCGGATTGTAGCTCAAGGAGCCCCAACACAGTTGGCAGCATGTGAGCCTGTATCTGGGGGCCAAGAATGGAACGGGGGGCACATACAATATGGTGCCACAATCTGAGTCTTTCGATCGTGGCCAGGCCCCGAGGAAGGCCTGCAGGGAAACTCGGGTGTGAGTGTCTAGCTCCATTTTAAGGAGCAGCATCCCCTCCCACAGTGCCTCTGGTGTGCTGTCATTCTGAACAGGACGCTTCCAGAATGCACTGCTGGGGGCCAGGCCGGGAGCACAGAGATGCAGGCACTGGCCTTGCATGCAGCGGGCCCAGCTCTGATTCCCGGCACCACATATGGTAGCCTGTGAGCACAGCACCAGGAATGAGTCCTGAGCACTGCGGAGTGTGCGCCCCACCTTCAAAGGCCTCGGATGCTTGATTGTCTCAGAAATTAGCTCAGAAAATGAGACGAGGCGGGCTGAAGCCCCGCACAGAGCAGCGCTATCGGTTCCCTCCTCTCGGCACCGCATTAAATGGTTTTACAATGACTATTGCAGCCTTTTCAGTTACCTTGCCAGAAATATCTACATTTATAAGAGGAAAGGCAAAACTGAATGGTCTGGCCCGGGAACGGGGATTCCTGCCATCAGAGCCGCCCCTGCTCCCACCCACGACACAGCTGAGACAGACGAGAGGTGTGACAATATACAGTCATAAACGCTGAGGACGAGGGTACTCCCCTACAGGCCTGAGCTGGCAAGGCAGGGGTGGGCTGCTCTTGACCTGCAGGGGGCGCTCTGCAGCGCCACGCCCTCTGTTACCTGCTGGGAAAGGCCTTCGGGGCACCACCTGCACTGGCCGCCAGCTCTGTCCATCCGGAAGTCACATCTCTAGCTCCCCCCGCCCTGTGCTCTCAGCCCCCACCTGCAGCGGGGGCCACCGTGTGTGTGTGTGTGTGTGTGTGTGTGTGTGTGTGTGTGTACGTGCATGCGCGCGCGCGTGTGTGTGTGTGTGTGTGTGTGTGTGTGTGTGTGTGCGCGCGCGCGCATGCGCGCGCGCGCGCGGTGGGGGGGGGGCTATCTTCAGCAGCGCCCGGAGGAGCTCAGGCACCAGCAGAGAAGGGTTGGTACTGCTGGTTTCTAAACTCTCAGATGCTGCTGTGCCCCCACAGAGGGTTTCCTGCCAACGGGGCTTAATGAGGGCTCCCTGGTTTCCTTCCCTCTTGCCTTGGCGAGAGTCATGGTCATAAATTACATGAATTGAACCTCGGTTGGTTGTATGCAAGCAACTGCCCTACCCGCTGTATTATTACTTTCCCCCTCCCCTATTTTTTGAGGCCCCGCTTACCAGCAGCGCTTAGCAGCCAACCAGCAGTGCCCAGCGGTCACTCCCAGTGTGCTCAGGGGCCCATGTGGTACTGGGGATCAAACCCAGAGCCCCTAACCTAACCATCTGCTCTCTGTCCCTCTGATTTATTTACTGTTTTAACAGGTGAACATGAGCCGTGTGGCCTCTTGGTGGTGTTTGGGGATGGTGCCTCGGTACCAAGGATGGATGCGGGGCCTCCTGCCTGCAAACCACTGGCAGACCTTTGGCTCTCTCCGGCCCCAATACTGGCCTTTTATCCACTGTCTAGTTCACTCTGGCATGGGGTCCTGGGGCCCATGGCGCTGCAGTGGGAACTTAAGTCCTCCTAGGGACCGGGCTCCCCGTCCGCTGAGACATCCTTTGGCTGTTCCCTTCATCGTGACACCTGGGGTGCTGCCACCTGCCGGCGAGCGTGAGTGATGCTGCTACAAGCTGGGGCGTGCTCAGGTCTCCGAGGCTGGGTTTGGAGTTCTGAGGAAACCAGATTCCCTTTTCCACTGCCTTCTCTGGCCACAGATCAGCAAGGATGGCTGGCAGCCACCAGCAAATCCCCCCCCCCCCCGGTAAAGAAGCACTCTGGGGTCTCCAATGGGATTCTTATCTGTGCATGTGGGAGGCCTGAGTTCCATCCTGGCACTGCCAGACCCCCAAGGACCACCCGCCAGGAGTGAGCCTGAGCACTGAGCTGGGAGTAGCCCCCCAAGCATCACTGTGTGTGGCCCCGGGGCCAAAACAAAGGCTTTGATGACAAAAGAAGGGCGGGAAGATGCAGAACACTTGAACATGTTGTCCAAGACACTCCGTGTGCGCGGACGCCTTTCTCCATGTCTGAGTCTTGGCTCAGGACCTCTGACACTTCTCCCCAGTGCAGGTCCCGTGGGCCATGGAAGGAGACGCCGCTGGCTGGAGCCCAAGAGCGGCCCTGACACAAGCACTGCGGGGAGGGGCTGTGCTGTGCCTGTTAGTCTGGGGTTCGAGGACTGAGAGCCTGGCCATGCTGGACTCCACGCCTTGGAGGAGGCTCTACCCCCAACACGGCCATCTCTAGAAGCAGGGTTTGTGGGGAGCAACCTGAGTGACACGAGGTCAGAGCGGTGGGCTGGGTGGGCTTCTAAGAGGGGGTGACTCCAGAGTTCTGTCACCCTCCCAGGGCACCTGAGAAGCTGGGCGTCAGCAAGGCACGGGTAGGCATCCCCAGAAGCAAGATCTGGGCCCCCCAGGCTCAGTGCCAGGCCTGTGGGGTGCGTGCAAGCGTCATGCATGTGTTAAGGATGTAGGGGGGGAGGTTAAGATCCCGAGCATGCAACAAGCACCTTGGACGTGCCCTGGCTGGAATCTGTTCGAGGCTCACGGCCACGATAGTGCAGGAATCGCACGCGGGGGCCTCCGGTCCCATCCTATGGACGTCCTCAACACACATCCGGGACTGCAAATGTCCTCCATGCTGGGGGACAAATGGCGTTTCTCAACGCTCCGGCATCCGCAACCCCCATCCGCAAGGGCCCTGCAGGCGCGGGGCAGGGGAGGGCAGCAGCACCTGGCAAGCTGCGGGGGCATTTTGTGGGCAGCATTGGTTTTCCCTCCCGAGGCGCCTCGTCTAGCTCCAGCCGGCAGTCAGGAAAGTTTCAGGCAGCGGTCAGGGAATTTTTTTTTCTTTTGGCTTTTTGGGTCACACCCGGCTTTGCTTGGGGGTTCCTCCTGGCTCCGTCTGCACTCAGGAATTGGCAGGGATCAAACCCAGCTGGGCTGCGTGCCAGGCAAACGCCCTCCCCGCTGGACTACCCGCCCGGCCCGACGGTCAGGGAATTGGCCGCACAGAGCCCTTGGGTTACGGGCAGGCGGGCTGGGAAGGAGATTTCCACCTTCCCCTTCAGCCCTAGTGGTCCCGACTCCAGCCTCTCACTTCCTTGCCACCGCACCCCCATCTATCCCGAGACAAAACCCACAATGCCTCAGTTTCTCCTCACCCATCTGGCAGACTTGGGTGCAATTAGGAAAAAAATCAGGAAATCTGAGTTTTATTGCGCTGAAGCTCAGCCCCTTGAACAAAGGAAGCACGGCTCGATAAAGTTTCATTTTCTCAATCTGCAGCGAGCGGCGGCCATTTCTGAGGCACATTTAAAATCTATTGATGGACCAATTGTACTATCGATTGGTACCAATGGCGAAGGCAAATGTTCTCCTCCAAATGCCTCTAATGAGTCTTAAACAACACATTTAAATGGCTCTGGGGGGAGAAGGGAGAGAAGTGGGACGAGGGGGCACAGACAAAGGGCATGTGCCGCCTTTCTTTGTCTCCTGCTCTTGGGCACAGAGACTGAGACCCGCTTCCCCTTCGTTGAGGAAAGTACTGAGAATGTGACAGCAGTCTGGATTTTTCCTGTTCTGTTACCATAATTAGAAAAAACGGCATAAAATTATGCAGGAACAGATTGGGGGAAATATGGCTTTCCGTCCCCATGAAAGAGCGAACTCTTTGAAATGCAAAGGCTGCTTCTGTCCTCAGCCCTGAGTGGAGACTGCATTTCTCGCGAGTCTGTTTTTAGGCTGAACGACAAGTGTTTGAAAAGTTCCAGCAGGGGAGGAGGTGCTGAGGGCCACAGCCATCCGCGGGGTGGGGATGGGGCAGGGTGGACATGAGGGGCCTCTCAGCCCAGCCCAAGGACTGGGTACCTGACAGACGAACATGCAAGACCACGTGAGCTGATGTCGCACCACAGGGAATGACAAGAGTCTCTCCCCTGAATCAGCCTCCCGCCAAGACCTTCGGACGCAGCCGTGACTGGGAATATCTCTGCACTCTCATTCAGCAGGAACCCACCTGCACTTTTAGGGGTGGGGGCCCACTCAGTAGTGCCTGGGGGCGACTCCCCGCTCTGTGACTCGGTGGGGCACCGGGGATCGTTCCCAGCAGTGCTCGGGCTTGAGCTGGAGTTGGCTGTGTGCAGACAGCACCCAACCCTGGGCTCTGAGTACGTCTGCAGAGCCCGAACTTGAGCATTTCTCTGGGACACTGGCCACCCCCCATTTCCTCTTACTCAGAAGACAGATCCTGTGTGCGGACCTCCCATTCAGACCCCAGCTCCCAGACAAAGCCGAACATCAGGCGAATGCGGAGAACCTTCCAGAAGCCACGCGCAGAGAAGTAGTGGCAATCTGACAGGGGCAGGGCGTGGAAGGGGAGTGTCAAGTGGTCTCCCAAGGTTGAATCCTGGGACCATGGCAGCTTCACAGACGGGCAACGCCAAGGTCAGCCACCTGCCCTTCCTCTGGGCACCTGCCCCGCCGGACCCCACCACGTACCTCGAACCAGCATACATGCCCTGGCAGTGATGGGCACATCTCCATCCTCCTCCCTGCTCAAACCTGGGCATGCAACACACACACACACACACGTGCACCTGCAACACATACACACATGCTCATGCGTACACATGTACAACACATACACATATGCACAGCACATACATGCATGCACATGCACACACAACACACACACATGCACACACACACACACACACACTCAACTATCCATGGTGGATTCTGCTTCCAAACTGACTCAAAGACTGGTGCAGGAGCACTCTGGCCATTGCTCCCTGGCTCACCTCTCTGGGCATCCTCAGACATGCCCCCACTTCAATGCCAGCGTGTCCCCAGATTGTGCTGCCCAGGATGTCACCCCAACTGCCCCCACATCTGCGGGGCTCCACTTCTCCTCTGACCTCCCCCCGCCCAGCGCCCGAGCCGCACACTGCCCATGTCTCACCCGGCCTTGCCATTTTGTCCCCGCTGCCCTCCTCCTTGGGCGAGGGGCCCTGGGTTCACTTTTCACTGCCTGGCAGCACCCCAAAAAAAAACACCGACAGGGGGAGCCCCAGTGAGTGCTCGGTGTGCTGACCCTCATTCCCTGTGACCTCTGCTTTTCAGCATCCCCGTAGGTCCCCTCGGGCTGGCCACGCCACCAGCTCATTTGCCCAGGCCTCCCCACCCCTGTCCCGACGTCAGCCTTTTCAACCTGCCCCTTTGTCCCCACACTTCAAGTCTTCAGTTGAAGAAATTTTTCTGGAACCTCCATCAGGACCTCAGAAGCAAGTGACTCTATTTCTAAATTTAAGTCATTTGCAAAGTTTATGGTAGCAGGACAAGGACAGCATTTTCGGGGGGGAGGGGACTAGAAAGGGCCCATGTCAGTGTCCGGGGCTAAGTGAAAGTCCAGACAGAGCGGGTACCTCGCAGGTTTCATGGGACCCTCGTGCATCCATTAGACATCCCCCCTCCTGGCTTTTGCCCCACATGCTGTGCCCGGCACGGCCCCTTCTTGAGCTGCATTTTCCCCAGAATTCCTGCCAGACATGGTCTTTCCGCCCATCCTACGTGCCCAGTGAGCATCCGCGCTCCCCACCTCAGGCCTCCCTCCACACACCCACTCCCACACAGGACACCCAACCCTGCTCCCGACGTCTCTCCGTGTCTCCCCACCGGCTCCCCCACATCGAGCCAGCCCCCAGGGCCCACAGCCCACACCGCCTCTTCCTCCTTTGGGGGTCTGGCACCAAGGGGCGGATTATCCCGCTTGCCCTCCCACACTCCTGTGGGGCTGCTGTCACAGAACATTCGACGCGTTGGTGCTTCAGTCCCGAGCATGAGGGTCTCTGAAGGCTGGACGCCTGTCACAGAATGTCTCTGCCAGGACGCTCCCTGTCCCAATCCTCAGGACTCTGGGTCAACCCCGCTTCCAGGTATATATTTGATAAAAGGTGAAAGAAGGCTTGGGTTCCTTTGTACTTTCTGTTAAAATTGTTCTGATATGCAGAAGGACAAGAAACCATATTCTCAGTTAAAAAAAAAAAAAGAGGAGGAGGGGCCATCTGAAGGAGGGAACGAAATTCGGGTATAATTCTTGGGATATAAAATTAAAAGGCCATCTGCCTCTAAGCAGTAGCAGCTGTGCGATTGATATTCACTGCTCATTTGCCACTTGAATTTCTCAGACATTTAATGCTGTGATTGTTTATACAGTAAGAGTCTAAATACCCTTTGGAGAATAGTATACTTTCCCGATGCGCCCTACATCCCGTGCCAGCCCATCAGAATGGGTCCTGAAATTCCTGGAGACCCGAATATAGAATTTTCGAAGACCAAGTTGCCTGGTGCCTTTTCAAAGACAGTGAGATGACCATGTCTATTAAAAATGCCAAGGTCCACCCTTGGGTCAGCTTGCTGGATCCATCGAGGGCAGATCCTGGGACAGTCACGTCTGGGCACTATGAAGCCTGCCCATTAATCCACCACTTGGAGGAGCAGCCAAGATCACAGAGCATGAAGAAGGGCCCAATGCCAACTTGAAAGGGAGGGGTTAAAGAAAGCAGAAGGTTGGACGATGTAGCAGGCAGAGAATGATGTCAGGGCAGGAGAGAGTCCAGGGCATGGGACCAACCCACTCAGCCCCAGCACTCCATGGTCCCCCAAGCACTGCTGGGTGAGTCCCCAAATACCACCAGAGTGGCCGAGATCACCCCTGGCTCCTCAGGGCGGGCAGCATTACGGCCTTGGGCCCTTATACACACCCACTGGCACCGCTGGTGGGGGGAGGAGGGGGATCATGGATGGGGCGCGGGGCCCCCTGAGAACTGCTTGGCAGTCCCTCCACAAAATAAATACAATTTTAATATCAGATAAAAAGAGCAATGTAGCCTTATGATAGGGTTTGGGAGCATATATTTATATAGGAAGATGTACATTTGTATTTATGTATACATGAACATAGAATATTACATATGTTCATGTATACATAGAATGTTCATGTATGGCTGGAGCGACAGCACAGTGGGTAGGGTGTTTGCCTTGCACACGGCCAACCCAGGTTCGATTCCTCCATCCCTCTTGGAGAGCCCAGCAAGCTACCAAGAATATCCCGCCCGTACGGCAGAGCCTGGCAAGCTACCTATGGCGTATTTGATATGCCAAAAGCAGTAACAAGAAGTCTCACAATGGAGACATTACTGGTGCCCACTTGAGCAAATCGATGAACAATGGGATGACAGTGATACCGTGCTACAGAACATAGAATAAATTAAGAATTTCTGGAAGGATACTCAAGAATATAATGGATTAAAGCTCTGGGGTTAGTAATAAGCTTATTTTTACTCTAATACCCCTTTATGTATGTGTGTCTTCACATATTTAACCATATAAATATATATGTATATATATTTTTAAAAACCTAGCCCCCCCCCGCCCCGATTAGCCAAAACTAGCAAAAGAAATGTAACTGCGAAAACTGCATGATGGTTGGAAGAATTTGGTGTCACCCTTTGGTACGGCTCCAGCGGATGAATATTCAAGCGTTTAACAACTACCAGGAGTTTCCAAAACCATTTCCACCATATTGCCGCCCGCCTGGATGATCCGAGTGAAATGACAGGGCTGACGGAAACACGGCGCGTGCTCCCCTCCCCCCATCAGGTTCTGTGCTTCGGGCCGCACGCCGAGGCGGGGCTGGAGAGGGATCTAGGCAAAGGCCAGCAGTGGTCAGCGGTGGCCGCAGCCCCCGAGGAAGGCGGGCCTCGCTCACACAAGCCTGAGTTCCACGTGCACTTCTGAATCCGAGAGAGACACGAGGTCACGCCAGCCCCGCCCTGCTCCAATCAGAAGCTGAGCCCTCGGGGACCAGCTGCCCCCACCGCTTGCCTGGCTCCAGCACCTCAGGCTCAGCAGGGCTGCCTCTCCCAAGCCCAGGTGACCATCTCCTTCTCTTGGCCCTCAGGACCTTCAGCACCGCCCCCCCAACCCTGACAGCGCACCAGAAACCAGTGCCAGCGCAGTGTCTGCCCGTGCTCTCACCCTCCCCCACCCGCCCCTCCAACCCGATTCCTTCCTGCGGCTGCCCTCACCTCCACCCCCACCCCCGAGTCTGCGCAATGACCCCCACTTGCACAATTTTCACTTGCGGCTTCCTTGGAGTGTCCTGGGGTCTGCCTGGGGTCTCTAGGGCTGTTCACAACTTCTCAGCATGGAACATGGGTTGCTCCAACCAAGGGATCAAACTTCCGCCTGAGCTCTCTGCTTGAGGGCAGGGTGTGCCCAGACCTCCCTGTCCTTCCCCCAGCCCCCCAGACCGGTCACTGTGCGTGTCTCTCTCTGAGACCCCTCCACAAACGGTTTTTGGGGAAGGGAGGGTTTCCTTGCCTCACCATGATGGGGAGCAGAGAGGAAATGGATGGCTGTTGACACAGGGAATGGCCCGCGTGCTGATGGCCTGGCACATGGCAGTCTTAATGGCCCAACCTCCAGCACTGCCGGGAATATTAATGGCCAAGTAGGCTAATGACCAAAGACTCAGCCTCAGGCCACGAACACGTTTGCCCCTGTCATTAATCCCCGGGAAATGACCCCCAGGTCTGTTCATTATGGCTCAATTATGCTCACACTCCATTTCAGTCCCGGTACCAACCCACATCCCTGCTCGCACGTTGACACATGGGCCATAAAGACACGAGCAAGTTTATTATTTCAAACAAGTTTATTATTTCAAACGCCAAGTACGGAAGGAAGCAACAGGATGCTGAGAGAACACAGCCGGGGACTCAGAGGCCCCGGGGTAGCAGGCGGGCCACATGCCCCCTCACATTCGAGGTCTCATTCCAGTAGCACGCGGCCCATCTCACTCCACGGATGTTTAAATTGGGGGCAAAAAATCTGAAAATTCAAAGGTGACTTTTGAATTTTAGCTAAAATCTACTCTGTCTGATTGGCACCGTCAGCCTGTCCCGAGGAATGTTTCCCCGGAGCAAAGCCCCACGGACAAGCTGTGCCGCAGGAACGTGGCAGAGCAGATGGACATCCTCTCGATTGGTCCTCAGCGTGCCACAAACTAGGCCGACCTCTCGCAGTGAGAAGCGGTTGTTGGTCACCAGTAAAATGCAACAGAAATGGGTCTATGACTGCTGAGACCACTGGCTCTGCCCCGGTAACTTGGGTCCTTGGCTCACGGCCCAAGCTGCCACACAGCCCCAACACGAAGCAGCCATGTTGTGAGGAAACCCAGGCCATGTGCGGAGAGCCCATGGGCTGGAGAGAACATGCCTTGGGTTGTCTGGACGCCACACCCACTAAAAGGCACTTGTGTGGAGACCCCTCAGATTTCAGAGGTCAGGTTACACAGACTTCAATTTCCCCACAGCTATACAAGCGACGCAGATACGAACCCTTTCCAGGCTCCGACTGGAACTCTTGGCCCACAAAATTCAGGAGCAGGATAGAATGGGGAGTTAAAGTCATAGAATGTGTAGTAGATGCAAGGCTGTAGATCCTAAATAGTCACACATACATGTGGATGGATAGATGGATGGATGGATGGATGGATGGATGGATGGATGGATGGATGGATGGATGAATGGATGGGTGAATGGATGGGTGATGGATGGGTGAATGGATGAGTGAATGGATGGGTGGGTGGATGGATGGGTAGGTGGATGGATGGGTGGGTGGATGGATGGATAGATGGGTGGATGGATGGATGGATGGGTGGATGGATGGATGGATGGATGGATGGATGGATGGATGGATGGATGGATTGGTGGATGGATGGGTGGGTGAATGGATGGGTGGATCGGTAGATGTAGTGGTGGATGAATGGATGAGTGGGTGGGTGGGTGGGTGGATAAATTGATGAATGGTGAGTGGGTAAATAATTGGATGAATGGTTGGATAAAAGAGAGGATAAGCTGATGGATGGACAGGTGGGGGATGTACACATACCTACATAATACATGGTACAAACATACATTCAGACACTTGAAGGTGCAGGACTAGTTGGAGTCCATGTGTAGCTAGCTCAGCTATGCCACACAGGAACCAGAAAGAGCCTCGAGCAGGAAATTGTACTTAATCTGCATTTCACACCAAAAAGCCCGCACCTGGCAGCAGGGAGGTGATGCAGTACAGGGAACACACGGAAGCATTATCGCAAAGCCAGGGTCCCATTGATGAGGAGCAGCGCGGCCTGGTGTGTGGGAGGGCAGGGAGTCTCTGGGCTGGGGCTCCCCGCTGTCCCTGTCTGCAGGGTTGACTGGTGTCCTTTCTCACGCCAGTGTTCCCAGGCCCCCAGAGCCGCCTCTCCGAATGCGACACCTGGCCTCGATGACCATTCTTGCCTTCCATCAGCCGTCTCCCCGCAGAGACCCGGGATCACGCCACATCTTCAGCGCAGTGGCCCCGAGCACCAGCCGCTGAGTCTTCTCCAGGCTGCGGCCGGCCCTCCGCGGCCCTCTGCCTCCTCCTGCCAGGGCACCCGCACTCTGCTTTCCCAGGGGCGGGCGCTCACAGGCTGCCTCTTTTCTCCCTGGGTGTGTGCCACTTTCTGTAATTTGGGGGCCCCCTCCCACCATCCCAGGGCACCCTTTGTGCTGCCAGGTTAAAGGCCCCACCGCCACATCCGTTAAATCCACCGCGAATCCCCGACTCCAGCCAATCTTTGAGGTACACTTGCAATGTTTTCTCTAGTCTGACCTGCTGCGCCAGCTTTCCTTCCCACCCACCCCCCAAAAAGCTCTCCTTGACCCAGCCAGCCCTTCACACCCCCTCACGGCTCTCATCCCATACCTGCCCTTGGCCATGCACGATCATGGACCATTTCCCGAGGTCACATGATCACTTGGTTCCCTCTGCTTACTTCTCCCTCCGAGAAGCTGCAATGTCTCCCAGCCCCACCTTTGGGCAAACATTCGAAGGAAATGAAAACAGTATCTCCATGAGACACCCACCCACTGTGCTCCCAACAGCCCAGACAACGGCTCGTGTGGTGGGTGGGTAGCTGGGGAAGGAAGCTGGGATGGGTGTAGCAGCACATCATTCAGGGACTGGTCTCTCGATGCACTGCGTGCTTGAAGGATGCTGGGAACAGAATACCTTTTGTTTCCATCAACACACACACAACAACAACAATAGCAACACACACACACGATGATTGCGTGATGCCAGGGAAGACACTGCAGTGCTTCGGTGACAGCCATAGCGTGACAGGAACGTTCTAGAACATTGGAGCAACCAGCTACACCACTTCCTCTCTCCGAGTTATATGACAAACAGCTCAATAAAGCTGGGGGAAGTGCCCCCAAAACAGCCTATGCAATTGTGCGGGAGCAACATTCTCCCAGACGAAACGCCCACCTACCCCTCTGCTGTGGCCCGCTGAGAGGGAAGAGAACCCTTGGTCTCAGCGGGAACTGGGCAAAGGGGCTGGAGAGAGGGCACTGAGGGCTGGAACCCAGGCCTGGCCTGTGACCCCCAGCATGGCGTGGTCCCCTGAACGCTCTGGGGCCACCCTCAACCTGCCTCTCAGCCCCATGACCCTGTGTCCAAACTGGCATTGCCACCCTCCCATTCCCACTCTCCAGGCCACTCGGCCGTGAACTGCTTTCTTCCTGCAGACTTGCTCTCCTTTTTTTTTTCTTTTTTTTGGGGTCACACCCGGCGATGCACAGGGGTTACTCCTGGCTCTGCACTCAGGAATTACCCCTGGCGGTGCTCAGGGGACCATATGGGATGTTGGGAATCGAACCCGGCTCAGCCGTGTGCAAGGCAAACGCCCTCCCCGCTGTGCTGTAGTCCAGCCTCTCAGCCTCTCCAGACTTCCTCTTGACTGACCATGTTCAACCCGGCAGCTCAACAGAAACACGCTGCTCCCCCCGAGACAGGCACGCACCCCCCGCGCTTCCCAGGTCCAAAGGAGACCAGAAGCTCATCTGAAAACCAGAGACTGGCTTGCGCTCCTCCTGTACAGAAAAGGCGCTCAGCATCACTTGAGGGGAAAAATAAAGGAAATTACCCAAAAGGGAGAAACGGCGGCAGAGGGGGGGTGAGGGGAGACTATAATGAGGTGAAACCCAAGAGAAAGCTACAGGAAAGCAGATTACTCAGTGGCGTTTATCCCAAACAGACCCGGGAGCTGCCTCCGTAAGAGGACTCTGGAGACAGACTGAGGAGGGAGAAGACCTTTAGGACAGTCTCATTCACACCCCTCCCTTGCTGCTTGGTTTTCAGTGGGGCACTAAATGGTGGGAATTCTCAGGGGGTTCTGGGCCTGTGCTCGGGGATCACTCCCAGCAGTGCTCCTGTGTCACTAGAGACTAAACTGGGCCTGGCGAGGTCAGTGCCTTCACCCCTGCGCTCTCTCTCCCGGGCCTGCCGCCTCATGCTCTGAGAACTGTCGCCCACTGGCTTCTCTGCCTCCCAGTCAAGAGTATTTTCAGATGGAATTTGTGTTTGGAGCCATACCTGGCAACGCTCAGGGCTTCCCCCGGGTCTGTGTTCAGGGATCGTCCCTGTCAGGGATAGTGGGGACGACAGGATGTCCCAGCAAGCAAGTCCCCACTTCCTGCCTGTACTATCTCAAGAGGTACTGGCCTCTGGAATGTTTTGACGGTAGAGCATCATTCGAGCATCTCTTAGGGGAAGGGACCATGAAGATGTGGAAAGACTTTTTGGTTTTGCTTTGGGATTTTATTTTTGGTTGTTGTTTTGCTTTGGTCTGGTTTCGGGACCACGCCTGACTGTGCCCAGGGATCACTCCTGGCAGGGCTCAGGGATCACGGGTGGTGCCAGGATCAACCCCAGGTTGGCTGCATGCAAGGTAAGCGCCTTACCCGCTGTGCTATCACTCCATACCTCTAGTTAGAATCAAGCCAGATTTTAGTCTTCGGTTTTTACCAGACAGGGGGGTGGGGGGGCGTCATTTTTGTTTCTCATTTCACCGTGGTGGATGACAAACAGGGAGACAGGACACCCACGAGAAATGTGGAAATGCCACACGGCTTAGAGGTGAGGCCCCCGAGGGACTGGATCCAAAGTTAGACCAGTTCTCAAGTCCCCACAATTCTGCGGGGGAGGGAGGATAACAGATCAAGAGTCCAAGGACCTCGAGTCTGGTGCCCTTGAATTCAGCTCATGCGCCCACAGAGGCTCCCACGCTCTGGCTCATGCCTTGAAGTCAGGCTGCGAGAGGGCTGGAGCGAGGCATCTGGAAAGGCGGCAGAAAGCTGCATGTGCGCCATGCCCAGCCAGCGGCGTGACGTTCCGCATCTATTTTAATCGAGCAGCTGAGCTCTCAGCCTCTGGAGCCCGCTGGGTCAGCCTCTCTCCCGGGGCTGGAGGCACGGGGGACCTACATGGGCACGCTCTGGCCCTGTGGTGCCCCCAGACCCACACGACGTCTGCGCCTGACCCGGCCGAGCACTTCCCTCAGGCTGACGGTCCCCACAGCGGGGGGAGGCAGCAGCACTTGTGATGTGACAAAGTGGGGGCTGGGAGCAGGGCACCCGTCCCTCGCTGCTGGAGGGGCCCGATCACATGGGTGCAGCCCATCCTACCACGCTCACTCCCCGCTGAGAAGCGCCAACATGTCCCCGGGGCCCCCACCTCAAGCCGTTCGGTGTGTTTCCCCGGGGGCCTGTCCCAGCGCGGCAGGCACCTGCCATCCCCCCAAGGCTTCCCGCCCACCAGGAGCTACCAGGCTAGTGTCAGGTCAGCGGCGTGTGGACAACCCCAGGGATTACGCATGTCAGCACCTCACGCAAACCGCTGTGGCCTGGCCCGAAGGGAGACACGGACGGAGCCCACGGGGAGGCGGGCTGCTCCTCTGCCACACACACCATCCCCAAGCGTCTCCTGCTGTGCGGGCCAGCCAGACGGGACCCTGAGCAGAGGGACGCCTGTCGGCCAGGAGAGGAGGGCAGGGAACCCGGGACTGTCCGTCTCTGGTCACTTCATCAACCAACATCCTTGTGAGTCTGAGCTGAACAGAACCACTGGCTGTCTCTCATCCAAAAGCTAGGGCTCCTTGCCCAGTGCTCAGCCCCCTCCCCACGCAGAGCAGAGAGCTCCGGGGGCAGCCCTGAGCCCGCCCGAGCCCCCCGGAGGCGCCATAAATCCTGACAGTGGAGCGGCAGATTGATCAATTGATCCGCTGGAGTCTGACCCGCCGCCTCCTTCCTGCCCCCAGCCACCAGCTGCGTGCTGGGAAACGGGGGCGCGCCCCTCCCGCAACAGGGGCGACCCCGGGCTAGCACCACCCCTCAGAATGGGACAGTGCCTGAGGCACGGGATGCCACCAAACCAAACGCACACTGCCACCCACCCGAGGGAGTCCCGGGACAGTTCCCTAGGGCCCCCGGGAGGCCCGAGAGACAAGGAGAGAGTCGGGGCCACAGAGATGCAGCACAGCGGCCAGAGACAGGAGGCAAGTGCATGTGTGCGTGTGTGTATATGTAAATGTACGTGTGAGTGTGCATGTGTGTGCATGTATATATATGTGTGTATACATGTGTGAATGTAGATGTGTATGAATGAGCATGTGTGTATATGTGAACGCGTGTATGCATGTGTGTGCACTGTGTACATGTATTTTATGAATGTGTATGTGTATATTTGTATGAATGTGTATGTGTGTGCATGGGGGGTATGTGTATATGTGTGTGCATGTATGTGTATGAATGTGTATGTGTGTGCATGTGTGGGGTATGTGTATATGTGTGTGCATGTATGTGAATGTGCATGTATATGAATATGTGTGCGATGTGTGTGGGTGTGTCTGTGTGTGTATGTGGGGGGTATGTGCATATGTGTGGGCATGTGTTGCATGGATATGCACATGTGCATTGAGTACATGTGTGTGTATGTATGTGTAGATGTGCATGCACGTGTGCCTGTGTGTGTGCTGAGTATGCCTTGTATTCACATGTGCTGGGCACACACACATGCGTCTGTATGTGCATGTGCGGTGAGGCAGGAACAACTGGACAGGAAGCCACAGTGCCTGGGTGCCAGGACTGATCCTTCAGCCCCGGGAACCGGCCGGGCTGACAGGCCTCTCCCCCTGCTGCAGGCCACGTGACACGTGATGCAGACTGTATTCGTGAAGCCGAGCTGGGGGCCACGGTCCTGCCTCCCGCCACCCCCCGCCCGGACCGCCAGTGGGGTCTAGTCCCCGCAGCCCTGCTCCCTCATGGTGCTCAGAGCCTTCGCCAGGCAGAGGGGGGCGGCAGGAGGCCCCTCTCCCGCCCCCTCTCCCGCCATGACGCCAGACACCTGCAGGGCCTTTCAGGGGCCTCTGGGGCGCGGATGACCTTTAGGGGGGGCACCAAGAAACCAGAGGATCTGTCCCCTCTTGCCCGGACTAGCTGGCGGCCCCCGGGGCAGGTGCGAACCCCCGCATGGCCTCCACCAGCCGGGAGCACCTCACAGGGACTCCCCGGGTGGGCCAGCAAAGCCCCAGGTGGGCGCTTCCGGCCAGGGCAGGCTCAGAACCTGGCGCCCAGCAAGCCGGCCGCGCTGTCCCTGCTCTGCTCCTGAGATGGGCTCCCGACACCGCGGCCCGGGAGCAGCCCAAAGTAGGTCAGTGGCCCACACACGGCCCGCGCCCGGCCGCTGCCAGCGTCTCCGAGGGCTTCCAAGTGTGCCAAAGGCCCCAGCGCGCCTCCTTCCCGGGGAGCGGGCAGCGCGGACCTCCCGCAGCCCCCGCCCCACCCTTCCCCCGGCCCCCAATCCCACGGCCCGGGAAAGGTGCAAAACACACAAACCGGACAGGGCTGCAGAAGCCCTGGGGCGGGGTGGGGGCGGCTGCTGGTCGGGGCTAGAGCACCTGTTAGCAAGCCCACGTCTCCAAATAGCGTTCCAGCAACAAGTTTCCTGCCCGCCCGCCCAGGCCGCCTCTCCGCGGAGTGCTTTGTCACGGCTGCTCCTCTCACCCGAGGAGGCTCGGCGAGCCTTCTGGAACATGTCCGCGGCGGGAGAGGGCCCCTCCCCCAGCCCGGCGTACTCACCATCAGCAGGCTGAGCGCCGAGTCGGGGACCAGCTGCACTGCCATGCTCTCCTCGCCCATGTACGCGCGCCGCAAGGTGCCTGCGAGGCAGCAGAGACCCCGCTTCAGAGCCAGGCGGCTGCCAAGGGGCCCAGCCGCATCTCCCGCATCTCGCAGGGGCTGCAGCAGCGGGTGGGGGAGGGCAGGGAGGGGGTGGGAGGGAGAGGGGCGGGGGTGGGAATGGCGCTTAGGGAGCCAAAAAAAATCGGAAGCTGCAGGTCACTGAAAGGTGACCTCCCCTCCTTGGGGCTCTCTTCCCGGGAAGCACCCCCCCAATCGGTCTCAAAGCCCCCCCAGACACACACACAAAACGTTTGAACTGCGCCCCCCACCCCCCACTCCCCCCAGCCTGAGCGGCAACTCTTGCTAGAACTGACAATTCAGATCCAACACTCCCCACTGCAGATAAATCAGCAGCCCCGGCTCCCCGCCCCCTCCCCGCATCCCTGCCCGCGATTCTGCTGCATAAACAGGCTCAATGTCAGAACCTACCTCAGCTCCGGAGGACGCTGGCCAGCGTCCTCACTGTCCTCACGCCGGCAAGGTGTGTCCGCTCCGCAGAAGCCAAGATCTGGGCACGGACAAGCCGAGCCTGACCATAGCTCAGGCAGAGCCTTCCTCCTCCTCCTCCTCCTCCTCCTCCTCCTCCTCCTCCTCCTCCTCTTCCTCCTCCTCTTCCTCCTCCTCCTCCTCCCCTCCTCCCCCTCCTCCTCCTCCTCCTCCTCCTGGGTAGAGGATCTCTCCCGCACTGACCCCTGCTACCTTCCCCAAATTTAGTTTTTCTCCCCCAGGAGACGGGCGGGCTCAGCAGCCCGCGAGGCTAGCATACTTCCCGGGATCGCGGCATGCCCTGCCCGTTCTCCCCGCCCTGAGCGCCTGCCTGTGGCACATGGGTGCAGCGTGTGGACTCGGGCTACCTCTCCCTCCCTGCCCGCCTCCCCTCCCTCCCTCCCCTCCCGCCTCTCCACCAGGCAGCCTGTTAGGAATTTTGAAGGAGCTTCTCTAGCTCGGGGTGGGGGTGGAGGGGCTTGTTTATAGCCAAAGACTCTGCTTAAGACCCAAAAGAGGAGGAGGAAGGAGGGGGGAAAGCAAATTAGCCTTGAAAATTATATCATGCAGCAGTCTCCTTGGACACTGCCAGTGGGAACAAGAATATCCCCCAAAAAAGAAAATTTAAAAAAGGAGGCAGGTTGTCTGATCTTGTGATATGAGAGGCTGGAAAGGCCTCCCAGAGTCCAGGGTTGGAGAAAATTAAAGCATCTTGTTTAATGAGCACGGCCAGGCCGACACCATCGTCTGGAGCAGAATCCGCCAACTAAAAATAGCCACCTCCACCCATGCTGATGGGAGAGTCTCCCAGCTTTGTTGCCGTCTCCCTTCGCTTTCCTCCGGTCACGGTGCCCCAAATTCCTTGAGAGGAATGGGCAGGACGGAGCTTAGGGCTAGAGAAACCAACTTTCTAAACCGAAGTCCAGGAGGACAAATCATAACCCCCAAGTGCTCCTGGGAGCAAGGCGCCCTGGACCGTCCCCTCTGACAGATATGTTTACGTGGCTCTGCTCAGTGAGCACCATGCCTGGCACCAAGGCGCTGCTCAGAAATATTCACAGGGCTGGGGCGGGGGGCATGGCTCGAGGGTACAACAGGTGTGAGACCCTGAGTTTGATCCTGGTCTCACCTGGTGGAGCCCGGGTGGTCCCTAAGCCTGAGCACTAAACCTTCAGCCCTGAGCCGCTGGAATGAGCATAGCCAGGAGGGGCCCTGGGCTTTGACCCCCAGGAGTGTTCAGGGGCCCCATGTAAGATGAGTGCTTGAGCACTTGGATGGTCATTGAATAGGTGGAACATTTTCTCCCTCATGTTTGTCCTCCAGTGACCCAGTAGGGTTGTGTCTTTATCCTCCAATGTCCTATCGGACTGGACTGCCCCAGGCCCTGGGCACCTTGAAGCGAACCTTTCCCTGTTACCAGTGCCTCCAGATTAACGGCAGGATGGGAGCTCGTGGCATGCAAACCGGCTTCCACAGGACGCCAAATCCTGGGCACGGGCCAGAGACATAGGAGTGTGGAGGGCGCTTTCCTTGCATGTGGCTGACCCGGGTTCCATCCCTGCCACCCCAGAGGGTCCCCCCAAGCCCTACCAGGAGTGGTCCCTGAGTGCAGAGCCAGGAGTGCGCCCTGAGCATCTCAGGGTGTGGCCCCCAAACAAAAACAGAACATTCTGGGCTTGCAGAAGGAATTCGATAATAAGGACGAGGATGGCGGGGGTGATGGGGGTGTTAGTAACTGGGGGTGCTGGTGATGGGACAGAGGCCATGGCTGTATAAATGGGGGTGACGAAGAGGATGGTGGTGGTGGTGCACGGCTCTGTAACATTGCAGCTGGGTCGCTTTTGGTTTGTGCTTTCGTTTGGGGGCCACACCTGTGGTGCTCAGGGTACGGACCCAGCGCCAGGCGCATGTCAGGCCAGTGCCGCACCCGCCCTGCTCACTGGCCCTGCGTGGGGCCTCAGTGTGAGACGGCGCTTACCCGCTGGGGCCTGCCTGCCGCCGGCGGAGGACACGAAGCTGGACCCAGCCCTGCCTGCAGGCGCGTTTCTCTGGCCGCAGGACCATGGGAGGAGGCCGGGTGGCCAGGCTGTGAGGCCCTGCCCGGTTCCGCACGGAGCAGAGAGCTAGGTCCCGGGATGGATGCGAGCAGGAGGCACTAGGCACATCCGGGAGCCGCGAGAACCCAGCCCGGCGACGTGCGTCTGCCTGCGGCACCGTCTGTGTCAAAAGGTCCATTTTCCACGGGAGTTTCCAGACCTCCCGTTGGGCTTCTGCTTGTCTCCGGACAAGGCTCAGGGCACTGCCTCCGACCCCCAGGTCGCCCTTTCCCTCTGCGCCATCAGACAGGCTCCCCGTGCTGTTGTCCGAGTTGCAGATGCGGAGTTAGCAGCCACCCCCTGATTTTAAGCAGGGACTCAAGGCCAAGCTAGAACGTCTAGAACGTCAGACACACAGGGAAAGGGGTGAGCACTGTGGGGATGGGCGGGGGTAGAAGAGTTCTCGGAGGGCAGGCTGGAGGAAGAGGAGATTCGAGAGCTCCCTGCGCAGGGTGCTCCACTGAGATATCGAAGTCTGGATCCAGGTCCAGAGAGAGAGAGAGAGAGAGAGAGAGAGAGAGAGAGAGAGAGAGAGAGAGAGAGAGAGAGGGAGAGAGGGAGAGAGAGAGAGAGAGGGGGGAGAGAGGAGGGGGGGAGAGGGAGAGAGAGAGAGAGAGATCCGAGTGGTGCGGGCCTCAGGCAAACCTTCCCCATCAGCAGAACGAGAGAACAGAACAAAATCGGACTGCAAGGACAAGCAAGGAGCTGCCTCCCGCATGTCCCCGGGGTGGGAAGCAGGCGGCTGAGGCCAGCAGCCCTCCTCCCGCAACCGGCTTTGGCCTCGTCCCTGAGGTGCCACGCAGGCCACGGAATAACTCTCCCTGGAACAGCAGCTGCCTCTCCTGATGGCAGTTCAGCTGAACCCTGTCCAGAACGCTTTGCTCTAAACAGTTTTGTTCTGAAACTAATGGGCCATATGGCCTATCTGCCACATAAAGGTAATAGTAATAATAATATAATCACTATATCACTGTCATTCCATTGCTCATCGATTTGCTTGAGCGGGCACCAGTAACGTTTTCATTGTGAGACTTGTTACTGTTTTTGGCATATCGAATACACCACAGGTAGTTGCCAGGCTCTGCCATGTGGGCGAGATACTCTCGGTAGCTTGCTGGGCTCTCCGAGAGAGATAGAGGAATCAAACCCGGGTCGGCCGCATGCAAGGCAAATGCCCTACCCACTGTGCTATTGCTCCAGCCCTAATATCCCTCCCGCACGGCAGAGCTTGGCAAGCTACCCATGGCGTATTCGATAGGCCAAAAACAGTAACAACAAGTCTCACAATGGAGACGTTACTGGTGCCCGCTCGAGCAAATCGATGAGCAAAGGGACAACAGTGCTACAGTATATTGGGTATGATTAACTCCTGAATTAAGAATTAAGAAGTCCCTGACCAGGACATATCTAGCATATAGTAGGTATTAAATAGTAACAATAATAATAATAACAATAACAATAACAATTTTAACTCGTGGCCAGGTTCGTTTCTTCGTGGATGGACCAGAAGCAACTGTCTGCATCGTGGCGTGTTCCCAGTGTCCACGGCACCACGTGTGGGTCTGCTCTGTGCCAGGAATCAACATGCCTTGTGGGGAAAGGCAGCCGCGCCTGGTGGTGCTCAGGGCTCACTCCTGGCTGTGCCCACAGGAACCACCCCGAGAGGGGCTTTGAGGGCCACACGGACGCCGGGGATCAAGTGTGGGCCCGTCGCGTGCAAGACGAAAGCTCTACCTGCGGCCCCGTTGCTCCAGCCCCGCTGACGCGCTTCTACACGGATCCTGGTGGCTTGTGCTTGGCGTTTTCCCACGAGGTATTCCTCCGAGCCAGTCAGGGGCTCTGGCGTGTGCCGTGCTGACTCTGCACACCTCGTGGGGCGCTCATCATTTGTCACTGCCTTCACTTTGGCTGGGACGCTGCGGGGACCCAGGAGGCGAGGGGGCAGGGAGTCTCGCCGTTGAAGCGATGCAGGGAGACTCTGCCCGGAACTGAGCGTCTCGGCCATCCACGGTGGCCGTTTAAAGCCTACATCTGTGTCTGCCGGGCCACAGCATGAAGCCACCGACCACGGGTCCCTCACACTTGCCATAGAAACCACCCCAGGTGGGGTGGGACACGGGCAGGTTTGATCCCCGGCTCCACATACCGGACCCTGAATCCTGCCAGGAGGGAGCCCCAAGTACTGAGCTGGAAACAGGCCCCCCCACCACACACACACACACACACACACACACACACACACACACACACACACAAACCAAATATAAATCAACTGCCACCTCTGAGAAATTTCCCCTAGAATTTAGTGCACAGAAGACGTCCGTGCCTCCCAAGCAGCTGGAGGTGTCTGAGCCGCAGACGTCCTGTGTCCCCTCCTGGGACCAGGTGCCCGTGTGCCCTTTACTCTCTGGCCCAGGGCAAGGGGCGCCGAGAGAGCCACACGCGGCCCTGCTTTGCAGGTTTCGTGGGGTGCATGGGGGTCTTCTGACACGGTGATGGGAGTAGGGGGCCTGCCTTGCATGTAGTGACCTGGGCTTAAACTCTGGCACCATGGAGGGTCCCCTGAGCACTGCCTGGGGTCACTGCTGGGCATGAGCCAGGAAGGTGTGGCCCCCAAATCCCACCAGCACCCTCAAGCAAAAATAAATGTAACCATCATGGTTACTTTCTACACCCCTGCCCCCGCCCTCTTTCCATGCCAACAATGGAAGTAATGGAAGAAACTCCAGTTGGCATATTTGGCTGCCGGGGCGCCCCCCACCCCCACCCCTGCCTAATTTTGCTGTCAACAAGAGCAAACATTCTCATCCCCGGACAGCATGTCTGCCTTGGCTTTTTTCGACCCTGGTGCCCCCTTTCATTCCTAATCTATTACCTTAGCTGAGTAGGCCTTTTTGCCAGGAAGCCACAGGAAATTCTTTTGTGGAAAGGGGGGGATCATAAATCACGCTTCCACGTAGAACTATTCCCAAATGAGTCTGGCACATGGAGGGAATATTTTGCAATGAGTAAAATGCCAATTATGAAACTATTTAGAAATGCAGAAAAGTGTCTGTCTGAGAACACAATGTTTATTTGGCCCTAAGATGATACAGTATATTATATTTGCATTCGTGTTAATGGTTGGCTTTTAAGAGTCTAGGAAAGAAAACTACGTCCAGGCAAGATGCAGTAGCCCAAAGGGGTCTAACTGTTTCCAAGGTATCCAACCAGATTCCCAAACAAAGCTAAGTAGGGAAATACAAAAAAAAAAAAAATCCACTACCTAACCAGGTAAAATTTACAATGTCTGGCATTAAGAAAAATCACCAGAAGGAAACTGGAAAAATATGCCCATTAAGTAAAGACAAATACTTGAACATCATCCATAATAGTTAGGATGCAGTAGTTAGCAGGAAAGAATATTACAGCAAGGCTCACAATTTACTCAGTATGCTCAAAATGTTAAATACAAGATACTAAAAATAACTTTGAGCTTTGGAAGATTAAAATCCATAACACATTATAGCACTTGCTCTTCGTGTTCCTGGAGCGAGCAGACGCCACTGGGCTACACTAGCACACAACAGGGACAAATGAAGACGTTACTGGCACCTGATCGAACAAATCAATGAATGATGGGATGACAGTGATACAGTATACATTTATAAAAACCTGTGTTGGGGTTAGATATTAGAGAAAGGAAATCAGTGAACTTGAGTTCTCCCACCACCAGAACTTAAACTCTGGCACCACCAAGGTGCTGAATGAATTCTGAGCAAAAGAAACACAAAGAAAACCATGCCCATACATGACATGATCGAACTGTTCAATCTCAGTGATCAAAAGAACCAAGTGATCAAGGAAGGAAGGAAAGAAGGAAGAAAGGAAGGAAGGAAAGGAGAGAGGGAAGGAGGGAGGGAGGGAAGAAGGAAGGAAGGAAGGAAGGAAGGAAGGAAGGAAGGAAGGAAGGAAGGAAGGAAGGAAGGAAAAATAGAAAAGAAAAGCAAACAGACTAAGAAAGGAAACAAAACTTATAAACAAAATTCCAGGCCCTCATGGTTTCACTGGAGGATTCCAGCAGACATTTAAGGAGCAACTGATCCCAATCCCATATACATTCTCTGATGCAACTAAGGAAGAACTTCCTGAACTCATTTTAAGGGACCACATGAACCTGGGGTTGAAACCAGACAGAGACAATAAGAGCAAACAGGGGACATCATTTCCCCTCATCCACAAAGGCACAAAACTTCCAGGTGACAGGACAGAAGATAAAATCCAACAATATATTCAGCACCCGGCCCAGCCAGCCCAACCCAGGAACACCAGGTGGGTCTGATGGTCTAGAAAGTGATCAGCCTCAGTTACCATGGCAACAACTCACATACTTGTTGATGGCTCCGCCAACACATGGAAATCCATGGCAATAAAGAAAACTTGGGCTTGCTAGTATCTGCGACACCTTCTAATTACTGTCCCACCGGATCGTCAAGGCCATTCGGTTCTGGCCGCTGTGCCGGTAAGCATGTCTGTGTGGCCATGGCCAGACCGGGAGAGAGCTGGGCAGGCCGAGGGCACCAGGCGGGGGGCTCAGGCACAGCTGGGGGTGGGCCACTAAACCAAACAAAAATCACTGGGAAAACTGTGCCCGCTTGGTAGGAGTGCTCCCTAAAGTGAGTGACGGTGCCCTTCCTGCCCTCCCCAGCTGGGGGGGCACTAGCACGGGGGGGGGGGGGGGGGAGAGAACCGTGGCGTCTGCTAAAATGGGGGGGGACCTTCCTGTTAGTTTACTGGAAGAAGGCAGACTCCAAAGGGGGGCTGCGTGTTGTTTGTTCGTTTGGGAGCCACACCCGGAGATGCTCCGGGGTTACTCCTGGCTCTGCACTCAGGGGTCACTCACTCCTGCTGGGCTCACGGGGGGGAGGGGGACTGGATGGGATGCCGGGGATAGAATCCTGGTCAGCCGTGTGCAAGGCTGGCGCCCTACCCACTGTCGCACCTCTCCGGCCCGTGACTGATTGTGATGTGTTTTTATTTATTTATTTTATTTTATTCTTTTATTGAATCACCATGTGGAAAGTTACAAAGCTTTCAGGTTTAAGTCTCAGTTATACAATGCTCAAACACCCATCCCTTCACCAGTGCACATATTCCACCACCAAGAATCACGGTATACCTCCCCCCTTCCCCCCACCTCCCCAGCTGTGATGTGTTTTAAAAGGAGGCAGTAGGACCACCGGGTTAGGAACCAGGTGATTATCTTAAGGCGTGAGACAAAGCGGTTTGGAAATGTTTTCACGCAATTTGCATCCCGAGTTCCTACACTGAGACTCCGCGGCCTGTCGCCAGCACGGCCCACCTGTAACAGCATGGGCTAGTGCCCCTGTGTGTCCCGGGGGCCTGCTTCAGACATGCAGTCCGGGGGTTCTTCCTCCAGCATCACGCTGGATCTTCTCCTTTGCCCCCTCGGAATCATACCCGCCGTCTGCTGGCGGGTGGCTCCGTCCCACGCGAGGACATGTGTTTGGTTCCCGGCTGTCACTGTCCCCTATCAAGGTGACACTGTGAGCATGCAGCTTCACATTCAGTGTCTGAACTCAGTGCACACAGCTGACCCCAAAGGAAGCAAAAACCACGTTCTCGGCCCCTAGTGCGGTTCTGCCGAGGCTCAGAGCCCGCGTGGGCTCATCACTCTTGCAAAACCCAGTCGGCCCTTCCGGTTCACCCAAGCGGCTCCTGACTTGGGCTTCCTGATGCTCCTTTTTGGGGCCATTGTTTGGGGGCCACACCCAGTAATGCTCAGGGGTTACTCCTGGCTCTGCCCTCAGTCATCACTCCAGGTGGTGCTCAGGGAACCAGATGGGATGCCTGGGATCAAACCCGGGCCAGCCGTGTGCAAGGCAAACACCCTCCCTGCTTATTCTATCACCCAGGAGCTGGGCTTCCTAATTAAAACGTGTGCAAAACACTTTCCAACTAATCTCACTTCTATTTCCCCATAAACGGGGGTTAAGTAGCTTCTCTCGCGTGGTGTGCCTGTGTAGGGACAGATCTATTTGTCTATTGGGGACCTAACTGTAATTTTCAAGGTTCATTCAGTTGCGTCCTTTCGATAGTTTATGTCTGAGTGCCAGCAGCCTTATGTAGATTTTGTGAATGACCACAAGCGCTTACAAGCTTACAATGTGGTGGCGCCAGTGGCCCACTGGCTTCCTGAGATTATTCAAGGTGAAAATTGTGGCACTATTTTGGTTTGAATTTAGTTATAGAAATGTTTGGATTTTATTTACATAACTTTGCCCATGTTTTATTCATAACTTCTTCACTAATCTAAAAACAGCTTCCCTCTTTGGCTAAATAAATTACTCTTCATATATGATTTGCATTTTGGGGGGTAGATTTGGGTATTTTTGCCATATTAAGATGGCTATGCCAAGCAACATGCATAAAGTCATTATTTTATAATTCTACTGGACTTGTTTACCACATATTTTCACATACACTCAAAATTATTTGTGAACTCTTTATTTAAAGGGAACTATACTTCTGTGTTCTACTGACTCAGTTCTTTAAATCTATTTCTTGAGATTATTATGATTTCCCCCACAATCTTTTTAATACTTTTCTCTGTGTTTCTAATTATACTGTCAACTCAATTATTTTTGAATTTCATAAAGTGATGATGAAATCCATGGTGTCTTAGCTGAAGTATTAAAACTAAAAACTAGCCCAAATAATTGTCCCTTCTATCTGGATGGGATCTCTTTCTCTATGCATTCTAGCCTTTTCCACCGCTAAACTTTTGCAAAGTTTGATAGGTCTGGCGTACTTTCATGTTAATAAACACATAATTGAATTTTATGCCTGTGGTAAATCGGGAGCCCCTTCTAAGGATGCTCATTGGCTCCAAAAGGTGTTGAGTACAGGAGGAATTTGTCGTGTTTTTTGCCCAGCCCCTTCCCCCTTGTCTCATTATCTCTAACAGCTGTGGGAACGTGACTTGCCCGGTTAGGGGTGGACAATCCTAGTTCTCCCACGGTGTCCCTTCTGATGCTCGTTTCTTCCTGGTACATTAATTACTACACGGACAGGAGGCCACGAGCCTCTGTGGAAAGGTCAATGTGACTTCCACACCCCCTTCCTGCCGCGATCCGCACCCCAGAGCCATCTGCTGGCTCAGCGTGACCTGGACTGTCCACTGCCCTCTTCCACTCTGCCATCCTGCCCCCCGTCCACCACCACCATCTTGTCTTCGGGATCACAAGCCCAAGAAACAGTCAGTATCATGTTGGGAGAATGTAGGTCAGACATGATTGCCCATGGTTCGAAGCCCATCTGAGCCTCTAGTGCCTCTGAAGAACTGAGGGACCCACCTCCACCATCTGTCTAACTCCTGCTCTGACCCCGCATGACTTGGTTCTGTGCGCCTTTGGACATGCTGAGTGTGGCCTGCCCCAGGGCCTTTGCACTTGCTGCTGAGGAGGCCTGGAGAGTGCATCCTGCCCCTGCCCCCCACACGTGTCACCCCATGCAGCTCTCCCCACACCCCCGTTGTTTGGGACACCAGGTTCTCAACGAGGCTCCCCGAACATCCGCACATGGAATGACTTTCTTCTGCCTCGTGCTCCTGCTTGTTCCCAATCCCGTTGCCCCTTCGCCCTCTGACCTACGTGATGTCACGGCTGCCGGCCCAGCTCCTTCCCACAGCACCTCCCCCAGCTCCAACACGAGCTTCCGAGAACTTGTGAATTCCTGCCCGTTCTCCCAGGACTCTTTCCCCTGCCTGCCGAGGAACACACGGGAAATCGAGTCGCAGCGTGAGTGAGAGCTGGGCATGCGTCGGGCGGAGGGAGCTTCTCTCAACGCACCCGAGTCCAGCGCGCCTCGTACCCGAGGGATTCCGGGGCCCTTCCTTGCCCTCTTTGGGAAGATGCATTTGGCCCCTCGGTGTCCCTAGGAGTTGGGGCTGACTGTGACACGTCCTCGGGGAGATGTCCCCACGCAGACAGGGGGCTCTGCCGTGGCCAACGCGGTGCCCGTGGCACTGGCCGGGAAGGACCGAGGGACGCCAGTCTCTGGAGGCCTCCCTGGAAAATTCGGGCAATTTTGTGCAGCTGGCATTTCTGCCTCCGCCTGGAGGCGGGCCAAGGGTTTGATCCGCGGGAGAGCAGAGACGGGGAAACGCTAATGACTGACCCAGCATGAAAAATAAATAAATAAGCAGGCCAGATGGGGAGAAATCGCTTGGCGGACATATTTCAGACTGACCCCGTGCCCCCTCCTTTGCCTGTGGAGGCAACGTCACCGCGGGCTGGGGGCTGGGGGGGCGAGGGCAGTGCCGGGCACTGACGCCCCCCCCCCCCCCCCCCCCCCCCCCCCCCCCCCC
>JASTTN010012281.1:61625-93276 GCA_030324115.1 Sorex maritimensis | reverse complement strand
TCTGTTGGGGGTCCTGGCACCACCTCCTCCCAACAGGGAGGTATAAAATACTGTAACTGCCATAGAATAAATGCCTTTTCTCCCTCCTCTGGGCTCTGCGTCTGTTCTTTCGGCTGTGCCCTACGAAGGGTTCTCCCTGCTGAACAGAACGAGACCTCCACATCGACTTCCACATACAAGGAAAACACCCAAAGTATTATCCCTTCTTCCCCCACCATGATCATGTGTTAATTTTTTCTAACGCAAACATTTCTTTGTTTCCATGAATTAGATTTTAATAGTTATAAAATAACTTTAGAAGGGATGGGTGTTCGAGCATTATGTAACTGAGACTTAAGCCTGAAAGCTTTGTAACTTTCAACATGGTGTTCAATAAAAAGAATTAATTTTGGGGGGGGCTGGAGTGATAGCACAGCGGGTAGGGCGTTTGCCTTGCACGCGGCCGACCCGGGTTCTAATCCCAGCATCCCATATGGTCCCCTGAGCACCGCCAGGGGTGACTCCTGAGTGCAGAGCCAGGAGTGACCCCTGTGCATTGCCAGGTGTGACCCAAAAAGCAAAAAAAAAAAAATTAATTTTTAAAAAAATTTTAAAAAAAAACTTAAAAAAAGTAATTCCTATATTATAAGGAAAATGCTATGTAATTACCATTTTGAGAAATGCACCGATAAATCATTGAGGTTAACTAACACTTTATTTTACCTTCATACACTGCTATTGTTTTTGAGCCACAATTGGTAGTGCTAAGGCAAGCTATGACTTGAATCTTGGAGATCACTCAATAGTTCAATAGCCACGTAGTGCTAGTGATTAAACTTGGGGTTCAGGAGTCACATGTTCAAAACACATGAGTCACCTTCCTAGCCCCTAAGAGATCTGAAGGGCTTTAGGGGTGGGCAACACTCAAAAGTACTCAGGGGTTATTCCTGGTTTTGGATCAGGATTGGCATTAGGGATACTTGGGAGACTATATGTGATGTTGGAAATCACATTCAAATTGTCAGGACGTAAGGCAATCAATCACCTTAGTGCCTGTATCTCTCCAGCTTTTTTCACTGAAAAATATTTTATCACTGAAAATACTTTTTTTCACTGAAAAATATTTTATCTTATTATTAAGTATGGGGGAGATATCTGATAAAATTCTGGAGTACTGGAGATTGAACCTGGGCTTCCTGCATGCATTGCAGACACTCAATTCTTTGAGGTATTTCTCTGGCATTCAAAACAGTCTTTTGATGCCAAAGTCATAGTACAATGGGAAGGACGCTAGCCTTGCATGTGGGTGACCCAAGACTCATGTCCCAGCGCCCCAGATGCTACCCTGAGGCTTGCCACATGTGATCCCTGAGCAGTCAGGAGTAAGACCTGAATAGGACCATCATGGTTGCTTCACACCCCCCTCAAAAGAAACAAACAACAAACAAAAAAATATGTCTTTTTTTTTTTTGGCTTTTTGGGTCATACCACTTTATTAAAAATAATATGCCAATTTAAAAAAAATGGGGGGCTACACTGCAATGTTCAGGAGTTATTCTATGCATGCAGTTTTTCCTAGTGGTGCTTGGGGAGTCAAATAGGATGATGGGGATTGAACTTGGGTGGCTGCATGAAAGAAAATACCAGCAGTACTATCCCTTCTGTTCCCACCTCATGTGCTAATTTTTTTTTCTAACAGCAGACATTTATTTGTATGAATTACATTTTAATAGTTGTAAAATAACCTCAAGCGATGCTCAGGGATTATTCCTGGCACTGCACTCAGGAATTACTCCTGGTGGTGCTTGGGGGAAAATTTGGGATGCTGGGGCTCTAACATGGGTAGGCCCATGCACAGCAAATGATCTCCATGTTGTGCTACTGCTTTAGCCCAAAGAATTATGTCTTTTGAGGATTTATTAACTCTTATAAAATGCCTTACCAATGGCTGTGCAGCCACAGGTCTATTAGCATAAACATCAAATTTATAAACATGCTAGAAATGAACTTCTGGGCCATAATGGTAATACGCAGGTAGTCTGCTGGCATTAGCACACTGGCAAACCAGACTCCATCTCAGACATCACATGGTCCCCTAAGCCTGCAGATTGACCCCTGAGTTCAGAACCAGGACTAGACGCTTCAGCACTGCTGGTTGTGCTCTTGCCAACCCCACCCCCTTATGGTCCCCTGGATCCTGCCCAAGCCAAACAAACAAACAAAAAGAAATTCCCAGGCCACTGAAATAGATTAAAGAGCTGGAACACATGCTTTACATACAGTATAACCAGAGGTTTTGACTACAGTGCTATCGTATCCCACCAGAATAACCCAAAAATTATTAACAAATAAATTAATAAATAATTTTTTTCAAGAGGCCCACACACAAAGAAGCTCAGGGTTTAGTCCTGGCTCTTGCTTAAGAATTACTCCTTGAAGTCCTCAGCGGATGAACACCTAAGCTGTATCCGAACATTATGGATCCTGGGGATCTAACCTGGATTGACCACTTTAAGGCAAACACCCAAACTGCTGTCCTAAATGAAAATTTCTTATTATTACTGGATTTTGGAGAAAGTAACCAGCATACTTCTGCTCTTAGTATTTAACAGTTACTAATTTTATGTTAATAAAAAACATCATGCGCTGGAGAGATAATCTAGGATATAAAATTATAAAATGCCTGTAGCAGAACCTTGTTCAATGCCTAACATCAAATAATAAACAAACAAATAAATCACAATCTTACTAACTAAAGTTATTGGCAGTTGAGGGATAATTTATTTGTTAAGGCAAGTACCATATAGGGGATCAAACAAGTCTGCATTATGACCCCATTGAACCTATAAAAATACAATGTTTTTTAAAATTATTTTTTATCATAAAAAGGTAAAAAGTAACAAAATATTTATTCTTTTATTAAAATATTTTATTAAAAAATTTTTATCTTTTGGGCCTTATTAGGAGGTGCTCTGGGGACAATATGAAATGCTGGGATCAACACTGGGCTAGCTGTTTGCAAGGAAGTGTCAAATAAAGCTATAAAGCACAAAAAATTACTTTTACAGGGTCAGAACAATGGTACAGCAGTAGGGTGCCTGCCTTGCACAGAACGAACTCATGTTCAATCTGACTCCAAGTGGTTCTAATATGGATTTGGTGCTCCTACCCTGAGCACTGTGGAGTGATTCCTAAGCAAAAGTCAGAAATAAACTACTGATATCTCTGGGTGTGGGCCAAAAACAAAAACAAAGAAAAGAATGTTAATTTCTTATTTAATTTCTAGCATCCCATCGGTCTCTCAAATGCCACCAGGAAGATTTCCTGATTGTAGGGCCAGTAGTAACACCTGAGCCCAGCCAAGTGTTGTCCAAACAACTTCCCCTCCCTAGTTGTATTTGTAATGAAAAATAAATATAAAAACAAACCCCCTAGTCAAAACCTATTTACCTGCTGATACTGAGATCTAGGTAAATGAGTACATAATGGAACATTTGGTGGAGATAACTCATGCTTACCTGGGGGATCTAGGTCATCTGTCTCCTGATGTCAAAATATTAAAAGAGATTAAGAATTTCATTACAAAACAATGTTGCTTTTGAAATTTTCTTTCAGATAATACTTTTAAATGGATACAGACCTCTAACATTTTTTCACTTGCTGCAGAAAAATTTACAATTAGAGCTAAGTTCCTTTCATTACTTTATATTTTATATCAGCTCCTTTTATTACTTTATATCAACAGACACTAAACTTGAAGACAGATGACAACAGAATTTTTTCTTTCTTTAATTTTTAAAAATTAAAAAAAAAATTGGGATCATTCCCAGCATTGCTTAGATGTTACTCCTGGCTCTGCATTCAGGAATTAGTTCTGGTGTGCTCAGACAACCATGTGTGCTGGAGATCAAATATGAGTTACAAATATAAGGCAAGTGCCTAACCTGCTATACTCTTTCTAGTCCCACTATCTATATTGTATCTGCTTTTCTCCCCATTCTCTTCCATCTCTACCTGCTACCCATTTATAGATACATACGTATACATACATATATATATACACACTTACATATATGTAGGTATATATTTTTTACTTCCTCTGAACAGAGTTCAAAAGCTTTTGCAAGTATCATCTTAGCACTATGGGATCTTTCAAGAAATAACCATTTGATGTGTTATTGTTTTGTACTGGAGGTGATCAGTACGTATAAGCATATTGAGGATTGCCACTGTATGGTCTTCTTTCAAGTTAATCTCCAAGCCACTCCACTGCCCCAGCAGAGAAATATAAATATTGTAACTGCAGTAGAATAAACTCTCTCTCACTCTCTCTCTCTCTCTCTCTCTCTCTCTCTCTCTCTCTCTCTCTCTCCTCCTCCTCCTCCTCCTCCTCCTTCTCCTCCTCCTTCTGGCTCTGCGTCTGTTCATTCAGCTGCGTCTCCTCCTCAGCCCCATGAAGAGTCCTCCCTGCTGGACAAGACAGGACCCCACACGGAGGATTCTCAGTAAATTTTAAAGTGAGTTGCCATATGACCCAACAATCCCACTTTTGGGCATCTACCCCCAGGACAGAAAAATGTTCACTCAAAAGGACATCATCATCATCATCCCATTGATCATTGGTTTTCTTGAGCTGTCTCAGTAATGTCTCCACTCGTCCAAGCCCCAAGCCCTGAGATTTTAGAAGCCTCTCTTTATTTGTCCTTTCCAACAGAGCCATATTGGAGGCTCTTTCAGGATCAGGGGAATAAAACCCACCAATTACTGGTTTTGGCATATGAATATGCCAACGGGAGCTTGCCAGGCTCTCCCATTTAAGCTCTCAGGTCTGTAGTTAAGATTTGTAATCAAACTAGATGTCCACCAAGAGATAAATGGATGACAAATCTGTGATATTTATACACAGTGGAATACAACACAGCTGTAAGGAATGACAGTATCATGTAAACTGTGGCAAGACAGATATAACTGGAAACTAACACATTGAGCGGGTATGGGCCGCCAACAAGTCAATCTGTACCTACAGGGCAAGTGCATCAGCAGCCTGATCATGCTTCAGGCTTCCTGATACCCCCAAATTGCCGTTGCCTTTGGCCAGTCACCAACAACTTAGGACCAAGTATATTAAGAAATTAAATGACCAAAAGTTAGGTATGTGGGAGCCACACCCACAAACCACCTCCAGCTCAGCTCATGGCTTTCTCAGAGTTGGGATGGGTTACCTCCTCCCACTTCCCAATGCACATAGAAGCACTGGCAATCACCCCCATAAACAAACTTCAGTGTCCCCAGTAAGCACCATCCAGCCTTGCTTCAGAGACCCCTAAATAAATCTCAAAGGAAATCAAAAGCCACAGTTAAGCTCAGACCCATGCAGCGCTGAACAGAATGAAGTAAATTGGAAGGGGCAGGCTGGCCTGTGTCCCGGCAGCCACTTGCTTCCAGAATCCAAAATCACTGCCATACTCCCAGCCTAACTCCACTGTCTCTAGGATGGATCTCACCAAGATATAATCCACTGAAAATTTTGTAAGATGTAACTAAGCGCACCAACAGCCCTGGCTCAGCGACACAGAGGCAAGTCCCAAAAGACACCACAGCACCAGAGATCTCTCCAGGCCCCATACCAAGCCAGTATCATTGGGGCAACCCAGATGAAGAGGTACAGCACCCAGATGGAGCAAGTGTAGTCTCCCCACCTACTCCCGATGGAATTCGTGACCAAGAGCTTCCACAAGCAAGACCCTCAGTATGTGGGATCTAGGACTAAATCTCCAGGCCACATGGTGACAGAGGACCTGGGCTGTTCCTCCCCAGGTCCCTACCCACCCAGAAGACTGTCACACCCACAATTTGCCTCCGGGAGTTATCTTAGGACACCCACAGCCCTGGCCTAGAGACTCCCAATTAAATCCCAAAATGGATTAGTCCCATACAGAGATACCTCTGGAACCCAACCATTTACAATCTAGAAATTTACATTTACAATTATGGCCACATGATTTCTCATGATATTCAAAATGAGGAATGGAAAATAAATTATCTAGCATCTGCCTCTGGCAGGTAGGCTTGAATGCTGCTGGGAAAATTCAAGCAAAACATAATGCTCAAAATTAGAGAGAGTATTGGGGAAATTGCCACAGAGGCAGGGTAAGGACTGGGATGGAGGGGGGGTATACTGGGGACATCAGTGGTGGAAAATGTGCATTGGTGGAGGGATAGGGGGGTTCCACCATTGTACGGCTGAATTTCAAACATGAAAACTTTGTAACTCTATCTCACAGTGATACACTAAAATAAAAAAGTAATGTGGAGTTCATGCCCAATTCAATCAGCTTAACAAATGGCTGAACAAACAGCAGAACTCTTACATTATTTGAAAAAATTTATTAATATATTTTAATAAAATATATAAATACATAGTAAAACATACAAAATACATAATAAAATTTTTAATTAAAAAAAACACATTGAGTTAAGCAAGCAAAAGAAAATGTTAGCACTTACACATGGTATTTAGAGCAACAAACGTAGGGTCATTAACTCAGCCCCCCCACTTGAACTATCTCACTGGATCCTTGAGGTTTTATTTTGAGATGTTAATGAGCTGGATGTATTTGATATGCAGTGAAATGGTATGTCTGAAATGCTGAGAGACATTATAGTGACAGGCATGTCTCTGAGTAAATAACACTATAAATTAAATTAAAATTTTTTATTGTAGTTTTAGAAAAAAATTTAAGTGCAAAATGAGGGACTCAACAGATAGTACAGTGGTTGGAGTGCTTGCCTCAAATGTGGCTAACCCAAATTTGAGCCTCAGTTTCAATACAGGGTCCCTCAAATCCCTCCCTGAGTACAGAGCCAGAAATAAGCCTGAGCACCATTAAGTATAAACCCTCCCAAATCAAAAATGAAATGAAGTACAAGATGACAAAAAGTGAGAACACTGGACTACAACGGAGTACAACGCAGCTATATGTAAGATGAAATCATGCAGCTTGCTGCATCATGGATGGAATTGGTAGGTATCATGCTAAGTGAAATATATCAAAGCTAAAGACAAATATCTGAGGGTTCTCTGTCATATGTGATATATATAGAGAATACAAAAAAATGATATCAATAATGACAAATATTTGGATTTGTATTACATATTAACAACAGTTCAGGGAGGAGAAGAGCACCTCTTGATGGGGATGAAGATGCTGATAGACTTAAGAGTTTCATTAGTGATAGGTCTTGTACACTTTAGTGGTAGTGGATGCAGTACTTTTGTACATTAATACTACAGCCATTAACATTGTTGTATGTCAAGTATGATTTTTAAAAAAAAACAGAAAAATTAAAATACTAGTAAAGGAAAAACTCCCTTGTGTGATGCATTTTGCTCTTGCTAAATAGAAAAAAGAAAACAAAACAAAAAAACCCTGGGCCAGAGAGACATTACGCAGGTAGGATGCTTGTCTTGCACATGGCCAACCTGGAATAAACTCCTGACATCCAATATGGTCCCCTCAAGCCCATCAAGAGTGATTCCTAAGTGAAAAGTCATGAGTAAATCCTTGAAAAGTCATGAGTAAATTCTGGGCACCACTGGGTTAGCCCAAAAACCAAAAAATGAATAAAAAGAAAAAAAATCCTTAAACAAAGGAGTAACTTGCATACATACATGTAACATTAAGCCTTGTAACTAATCATTTGGAAGGGGTAGGAAGCTGGTATTTTACCTTTTTCTCTAACTGATAATTGTAACAACGTTCATAAGTTCTAAAAAATTTTTTCAAGAATTTTTTGTAGATTAAATAATTAAATTTTTATTTTATATATTCTAAAATATATAACTATATTTGAGAACATAATATTTATATTTAAGAATATAAAATAAAACATATTAAATATTCCACAGACTGATCTTTAAAACAAAATTTCTTAGAAATCTAAGTACAAAGGGACGGAGCAGAAGGCACTTGCAACCAGTTGACCCCAGTACTGTAAAGTCCTCACTCTGAACATGACAGAAACTGCTGCATAAGTAAAAATACTTACCAACTATTGCTGTGTCCATGTCACACATTTCAGTCAAACAGTCTGCTATTTGTTTGAGATTTTTTACAGCCAACAGCTACTGCTATAAGTAATTCAAAACAAGCACTAATAGTAGCAGGTGAGCTACAGACTCCATTTCTAATACAGTGCAGGGAAGATTTGGAGGCAGGGAAGATGAAATCATCAATTAGGACCTAAAAAAAACTGAAAAAGAAAATTATGTACTTCAGCAAATATTTTAGTAGTTTTGGCTCACACTTGGTAGTGTTATGCTATGGACTCCTCCCAACTTCCCATCTCAGCTCTTTTCCCAGCTCTCTCCTGATTCTGAGGTTCTAATAACAAATTATTTTAAAAAGAGAATGTATGCCTAAGAAGGAAATATTTTTAGTTGCTGGCAGAAATAAACAATTTTTTAAACAAAAACAAATTTAAATTTTCAAATCAGAAAATGAAACTGACCCAAAAAATAATATGGGAATTGAAATACTTGATTTGAATGTGGCTGACACCAATAAGTATCCTGAAAACAGCCAGGGTCACACTTGAACAGAGATAGTCACTGTATGACCATTGTTGTCCCTGTAAAGAAAATTTATCTCAAAATATTACTAACTGCAAAAGTGCATGATAAGTCAAAGAGATAGTAGAGAGGTTAAGTAGTGGTCCTATGTTCAAGAGAACTTTGTCAATCCTCAGTACTGTTCTTGGTACACAAATGAGCGATCCAGAACGAGTATGTCCTTAAATTTTGGCCCAGCGTACCTGGGAGGCTACTCCCAGGTATCTCTAAAAAAGTGCACACCCTGGGGCTGGAATGATAGCACAGCAGGTAGGGTTTTTGCCATGCACATGACTGACCCGGGTTCAATTCCCAGCATCCCATATGGTCCCCAAGCACCGCCAGGAGTAATTCCTGAGTGCATGAGCCAGTAGTAAAGCCTGTGCATCGCCGGGTGTAACCCAAAAAGCCAAAAAAAAAAAAAAAGTGCACACCTTGAGTATGTATGAATGAGGTCTTTAGTTTAACTGCTAGCAAATTAAATTTATAAAGTAAACACAAACACTTAATATATACACTATAACATAAAAAAATTCTATCTTAATCAAACATACTAAAATATTTTATACTTAATATGCAATAAAAGGGTATTCTTCTCCTTTAACTTTTAGTTGCACTTGAAACTCATCAAAGGAAGTAAAAAATAAAGTCTTTTTTTGTTTGCTTGGTTTGCTGTTCTATACTTTGGGATCCCTTCTGGCAGGGCTCATTAGACCATATGGGGTTCTAGGGATTGAACCCAGGTTAGATGTATGGAAGGTAGGAGCCTAGTCTGTTATACTATTTCTAAGTAAACTCTAAGTAACTCATAAACCTATTATTGTAAACTTAACTCTTTAGAACTTACTTTAATGAGATTAGCACCTCCTTCTTCAAAACCAATATAATATTTTTTCTCACAAGTTTGAAAAGACAGTAATTCTTTTGTTACCCAAAGGTGTCCTTCCAAAACTGATTCTTCCACACTGGTTTCACCTATGTTTTTAACATTATCCTATCAAAGAGAAAAATGCTTTAAAACTAACTTCCAGGAAAGAAAAGGGGAATTCAGAATGAAAGAACAGTAAATTCTGGGCACCACTGGGTTAGCAGCAGTAGTGATAGACCACTTGATTTCCCAAAAACATAATATTGTAATTTATTTTATAAAATGCCCTCAAATAAAAAAATGTAAGCAATGTCGCCTAAGAATTCACTGGCTATATCTGCAAATTATCTTTAATTTTCACAACTTAGTCTCATAAGTAATCACTAAGATATCACCATCTAGTGATCAGAGATCAAAGGAGCTCATTCAACAGTCTGTAATACATACAATGCAATTTTTTACTGAGGTGGTAGATCATAACGTAGTGGAATACAAGATCTTAACTTGGATTCCAGAATTTTGTACTTCTTAACATTGTGACATTCCTAGTACTACTGAGTAAAACCCGGATTTTAAAACTGATGGGGGAGAAGGAAGAAGAATAAATAATGATAACAACAGTATAAAACACAAACTTCAAATTTTGCTCGTATCAAGTCTAAAAAACACATCCTCTGGAATAAGGCTTTATAAATCATTGTTAAAACTTTATAAATTACTCAAAACCCCAAATAAAGTTTATTTAGGCCCAAAACCCTAAATAAAGTTTAACATTAATATTAGACTCAACTACATAAAATTAAAAAAGAAGACTCAGAACTCTTTAAGATTCTATAGAGGTGTCTTTGATGACTTGCCACCCTAGATAAGAGAAGCAAAATAAAAAAAAAAATGAAACTACAACAACTAAAACATTTCTATGTCAGTTGAACTTTGAAATAAACGTTGGGTGAAATATAGTCTCATCACACATTTGAAGTAAAGCTAGTATTCAAGCTATATAAAGCAGTCACAAACTTCATGAATTGTAAAGATAAGTTACTGGGTAAGAGACCATAAAGGTGGGCCAGCAAGACAGTACAGTGGGCAGGGTGTTTGCCTTGCAGCAGGCTGAACTGGCTTAAAAACCTCAACACCACAGATGGCCTCCCAATCCTACAGAGTGATTTCTAATCAAAAAGAAGGTGCATCTAAGGCACCTTCAGAGCTACACGTAATCCAAGCACCTTAACCTCTGTATTACCTCTCCAGGATCATTTTTTAAAAATTATTCTCAATAGTTGAACTTGGAATAATCCAAATGTCACAAACATGACCATGAAAAATAACAGTACCTAGAAAGAAATAAACAGTGACTCAAGGGGCTGGAATGATAGTACAATGGTTAGGATGTTTGCCTTGCACGAGTTGACCCAAGTTTGAAACCCACCATCCCATATGGGCCCCCGAGCATCACCACAGGAGTAATTCCTAAATGCAGAGTCAGGAGTAAACCTTGACCATCAAGGGGTGGGACCCAAAAAGGCCAAATCCCAAGTAAATAATAAATGACACAAAACATTATAATTTTCTAAATCATGAACTGTTTTATGATTTAGAAAATTATATTTATATAACAGTACATATTTATATAACTGCTATACTTCTATAACAGTACATATTTATATAACAGACAATACATATTTATATAACAGTAACTCTATATCATCATCATCATCATCATCATCATCATCCTGTTGATTGTCGAATTTCTCAAGCAGTCTCCTAACGTTTCCATTCGTCCTAGCCTTGAGATTTTAGAAGCCTCCCTTTACTCATCCTTTCCAATTGGTGCCTCTTTCAGGGTCAGGGGAATGAGCTCCATCATTGTTACTAATTTTGGCATTTGAACTCGCCATGGGGAGTTTGCAAGGCTCTCCCAGGTGGACAGGGAACTCTCCAAAGCTTGCCAGGTTCTCCCAGTGGGAGAACTATGCTATAAGATGTGTGCTTCCAGGAACTTGTTTTTATAGTCTCTGGATGTTGGCTGTTGGTGGGATTAAGTGGTGTCAGGGGCAGTCCCTGGATGTGACTGCCCAGCTACTGGAAAATGGGAAATCTGGGCAGAAGAGGCCCAGTTCCGATCCAAGCAGGCTTGGAGGTGTCAGCCCCAGGTCCAACACACCTGCGTTCCTCTGCTGGTTCCTTCATGCGTGAGGCTCGTCCAAATATGTGGAGAGGGTTCCCTGAGCATGGCTATTGCTAGGCTCCAGAGTTCTTTAGCAGCGAGTCTCTTGGCTCCTCGCCTAGCTGTCTTCCCTGGGGCCCCTCAGAGGGGGTGAGCATCAGTTTCCCTTCCAGCCCTGAGCAGAGCTCCCTCGGCTGAAGACCTCCAGAGCCTACCCACAACCAAGTTGTAAAGATGTAATTAAATAATTAAACTGATCATTAAAAGGTTAAAATTATTGTTTTATCATGACTGAAAGTCTCATTATAGATAATATGGAGCAGAAATAGTATTAGAAATTGCATAGAAAAAAAATCCCTGGAAATTACAGAAATGTTATTTTACCTTTACTATAATTAATACTTTGGATATTTGCCAGCAGTTGTGTTTTAATCTACTTTATGGAAAATAAATCTCCAAAAGTCTGCTTAAAAGTTTTAGAAATACTTCTAAAAGTACTAATATTAACAGACTAACATTAAGTACAATTTTGTAACAGTTAAAATAAGCCAAGATTTACAAGTAATATGACATCAGGTTCCTTAGTATTTTATGAGGCCTGAGAATATTTCATCTTAAATTGTCATACTCTTTAATTATGACAAAGCTGTGTAGAGTGATAAAAAATAAACCATTCCATATATGAAAGCTTTCCAACAATTTACCAACCTCACTGAATATTTGCTGAGCAAGACGTACAGATACATTTTTTTTTTTTCTTTTGGGTCACAGCTGGCGATGCACAGGTGTTACTCCTGGCTCTGCACTCAGGAATCACTCCTGGCGGTGTTCAGGGGACCATATGGGATGCTGGGAATCAAACTCGGGTCGGCCGCATGCAAGGCAAATGCCCTACCCGCTGTACTATTGCTCCAGCCCCACAGATACATTTCTAAGCATGCAATCAGATGATGGATTAGGAATGCTCTGAAGGACATTTTGTAGCACCACTGCTTGATTATGTGTAACTTCATTTATCTGGAAAAAGTAACCATATTACTTGAGGTTTTACAAAATAAAATCTAAATTGAAATATAAACACATAAAACAACCAGTTATTCATTTGTTCTTATTCAGAAAACCAGATTTTTTTCCTTTTATCCTATCATGAAAACATAAGATCTCTTGGATTGACAGCACTGCATACTTTAAGTTGACTTTTATTTTTTATTATCTATTATTTTGTTTTACTCGGAGGGTCCACCGAGTGAGTTCAGCAATTACTGATGGTGGAACTAACAGGACCATAAGAGACAGGAGATTGAATCTAGATAAGCCACATATCAGACAAATGTCCTACCCTCCAACTTTCTCTCCAGCACATTCATATGTTGACTTTTAAAGAGAGAATATACATCAGACAAATATAATTTCAAATAAATGTAGTATCATTTCTACAATGAGTTCACTTTCACTTGCAGGAATTTAATAATTAGCTTTGAACAAATCCTTCATTTCTCTAGGAAAATTTTATTCCCAGTTCTATTAAACAGATAACTATGCCTACCATGGTAGGACTCAAAAATAGAGGTCATCAGATAAACAGGATTTTTATTTTATTTCTTTTTAATGAAACAAATTGCTTTACTGAAAGAAATGAAGAGATGTGAGGATAAAGAGAAAAAAAAAAGAGAAGTGAAAGTCAGAGATAGAGAGAATGAGATCAAAAGAGAAAACAGAGTGACAGTACAGTAGCCCGGACATTTGCCTTGCAGCAGCCAACATGGCTAACTCTCATAATGGCCCTTGAGCCCACAAGCATTAATCTCTGAGTGCAGAACCAAGAATAAGTCTTAAGCACACTATTTATGACCCCAACCTCCCCCCCTCCCAGAAAAAAAAGCACTGGCTTCTGGTAGGGGAACAGAAGGGAAACAAAACACAGAAACAGGTATTTGAGAGTACACTCCCTTAGAATAAAAGTTCATAATTTCTATTTCTTCTATTACCCTTATGTTAAAATTCTGACCTCCGGACCTCTTTCTTTTGTTCTATTTTGTTCAAAGATTTTTTTTCTCCAGTGATAGCAAATGAACCTATACAATGTTCTACCATTGGCACTACCATACATCACCAGCACTGTTCAACTTTCTTTTGCTTATTAATGTTTCTTACAATTACTAAAATTTGCATAATTTATTCACCTCTATAATCTTCCCTTGTGGAAATTTTGTGGATTTGACTCAGGTACCAGAGTAATTGTCCAGCAGGTATAGTGCTCACCTTATCAAACTGGAATTTGTTTTTTTTATGTTTGTAAGATTTGATCCCAGTTTGATTAGTGTGTGTAAGGTGTAAATGTTGGTTTGATCCCCAGCACCCCAAATGGTCTCCCAAGCATCACCAAGAGTGATCCCTTAGTACAGGATCAGAAATAAACCCAGAGTATTGCAGGATGTGCCCAAAACAAATGAACAAGTAAAAAAATAAAATCATGATTTCATTAACTGCATCATTAGGGCAATCGTTGTAGCTTTCTGCAGAGCTTAGTCTGAGTAGTAGCACTATATTGCCTCATCAAGCAACAAAAGTTCCTAGATCCCTGGTGCCCTGAAGAGTTCTTAGGAAACTCAACCTATTACCACAAACATGATCTTTAGAGGATTTTACTTTAAAATTTTGTATGGCAATTACAAAAGGCATCACATATGCAAAGCACCTGCATCTGTGCCATTCATATTTCTTGCTCAAAAAGTCTTCAAAATTTAAATTCAAGTTTATAAGATGTTCCTACAGTGCAGTCACCAAGGGTAATGAACAGAACTGACCATATATTCTATTTCAGCCCTATTTTTGTTTGGGAGCCATACCTGGCAGTACTCAAGGCTTATTCCTAGGCCTACACTCAGGAATCACTCCAGTGGGATTGAGAGACTAAATTTTTCTTTTATTTTTGCAATGTACATTATTACAGTATTTCAATAAATATTTGAGAATCAACTTACAGCTACTATTGTATAATAGTTCATTTAAAAAAAAGAATAAAAAGAAACAGGAAACTCACAAAAAGCACAGAGGGTAGGGTTTTTGCTCTGCACCTGGATGATGCAGTTTCAATCCCCAGCACCACATATGGTTCCCAGGTCTACCAGGAGTGATCCCTGAGCACAAAGCCATGGGCAAATCTGAGGACTGCCAGACTGTGCCCACCATTAGCCTTCCAGTGAAAACAAAACAAACAAAGCAACACAAAAAAGCCTAACAAAACAGAAGCCATAAAAGCATATCCTGGAGTCTGGTGTCATATGGAGTAGTGCTTGAGTTTGGACTCCTGTTCTTCTTCACTAAAAGTGTATGTTCCTAGGGACAGAGAGATAGTATAGCAGGGAGGGAATTTGTCTCATACACAACCAACACTGGTCTGATCCTCACCATCCTATATTGTTCCCCGAGCATAACTAGGTATAATTCCTGAGTACAGAGTCAGTAGCAAAGCCTGAAGCATTGCCAGTGTGACCCCAAAACAAAAGAACAACAACAAATAGTATATGTTTCAGCCTACTGAGCATCTTCTGGTCATCTTCACTAACTTTTATACTTTCATGTCATTATTACTTTTGCTGATTTCTTTAAATTTTCATTACAAAACAGGAGTAAGAGTCATCTTCAGCAAGTATTAATCCTTGAGATAAGGTATGGATCAGCATAGAAGAATTTAATATATCTTGAACATCACTATTTTATATAAATTAGACACAATTACAAATCATTTCACATTTCATCTTGAACAATATATTCCTTCTAAGAGGATGCAAAACATGGTATTTAACAATATATAATGTATTAAAAGGTCTAACTCTCCTATACTAAACATTTTGTTGTTTGTGACGTCTTGACTTGCTCATGTCTTACTCCTGGCTCTGCACTCAGGGGATCACACATTCCTGATATGGGATGCCAAGGATTGAACCCATGTCAGCAACACATGGCAACAAACCTACTCATGGTACAATATCTCTGTTCCCAGACAGCTTGGTTTGGTGCTGAAAATGAAATGCAGTATGTCATATTTATTAACTGATTATTCTAATATTTTATTTTCAGTCCATTATAATTATTGGAGGGCTAGGGGTGGGGTACGTGGGGAGAATAGGATGGCATTTAGGCCATATCCAACACTGCTAGGGGATACTACTGATGCTGTGCAAATGGACCATTTCCTGCAGTGCCATTTCCTGCGGTGCACAGGAAGGTGACGTGACTGGGATCAAAGCAGGACAGACTGTATGCATGTAAGGCAAGTATCTTATGCTGTTCTATCTCTATAGTCACAAGAATTTGTTTTTTTGTTTGCAAGATTTGTGACATTTTCTTTCAACCTAAATGTTCAGTGTAAGAGCTCTACTGATAATTTAATATGAAATTTGGCAACAAACAAAGCTGAATAGTAGGCATTTGAAACACAGTAAAAACAGTTTCCATTTTATTATAAACAACTACTATTTTCTTTCTAAATGTAAAGTCCTCACACTTTTCATGAAAAATGAATCTTCTTTAAAAAAAAATCTTGTTAAATAATTAAAAGCATAAATATGTGAATTGTCTTATATGGAGCCACTGACCGTTGATGCCTAGCACTATGTTTCCCAAACACTGCCAGGAATAAGCCTTGGATTCACCAAGTGGGGTCCAAAAACCAAACAGCCATCTAAAAAATTAGGAGATTAATGTTCTTCTTTATAATCACAGAACTTCTGATCTGTGTGCACTGGTCAACTACACACTCCAAATTATGTTATCCTCCCAGGCAAATTTTTATTTATTTATTTACTTATTTATTTAGCTTTTTGGTCACAACCAGCAAGGCTCAGGGGTTACTCCTGGCTCTGCACTCAAGAATTCCTCCTGGCAATCTGGTATGCTACTACTAATTTATCAGTGTTGTAGAGTTTGGAATGTACAAAATTTTAAAGGGGGTGTTCTATTTGGATTTAAATGTTTGACTGAGTGGTGGCTTGGGGTGTGTGCAGGACTTGCTGGGGCTTCCAGATATACAGGGAAAATATTGGGAAGTATTCCATCTTGAATCTGTGAAGACCTAGAGATTTGCACAAAATCTGCAGAACTGAACTTTTCAGCAGATTAATTTCTGAGTGAGGTTCCTCCCAAGTCAGTGGAACCTGGCAAGGGGAAAGGTGGTGATTGTGTAATATGGGAGTTTTCAGCTGCCAAGGCTCTGTTTGGGTGGGCATTAGGTAGACCCAACCCCCTCCAGGGTTTCTCTTATGACTCAGCTTTCTTTGCCTGGGTGCCTGGAAGAGTCTTCTCAAGTATACTTGCATTAAGTTTTTCATAGAATATTTATAAATTATACACAGAGCATTTTATGTATTTCTCTTCATTGCTTCTTATACTAGCTAATAATAAAAATTTTTTATAAAGGTATGCTCCTCCAAGTATAATGGAGATAAATAAAATTAGTATTGGAATTTTTTTCAAGGGTGGTGGATATTGCACTAGACCCACAAATGCTTAGGGGCCATCCTTTCTCAGGAGTAACCCTTGTAGTGTTCATGGAAGCAAACCTATATGGTGCCACGGATAGAACTGGGTACTGAAAAATGCCTTACCATACTTCAGGCCCCAAGGTATATTATTTTTAGATGGCTGTTTGGTTTTTGGACCCCACTTGGTGAATCCAAGGCTTATTCCTGGCAGTGTTTGGGAAACATAGTGCTAGGCATCAACGGTCAGTGGCTCCATATAAGACAATTCACATATTTATGCTTTTAATTATTTAACAAGATTTTTAAAATTCATTAGTGTTCTTGCTCCATCTTTAAGGGGTGACATATTCAGTTTGCTACCTAAATCTGCAAATTTCCAAAGAAAAAAGAATTTTCCATTGCAGCTGGAATGCAATGACATTATCTGGAATATAAAATAAATTGTCAATGAAAATTATTATATTCACTAAGTTTTCTACTTGCTAATCATGTCTTCCTTATGTGCCATTTTTTTTTTTTTGGTTTTTTTGGGTCACACCTGGCGATGCACAGGGGTTACTCCTGGCTCTTCACGCAGGAATTACCCCTGGCAGTGCTCAGGGGACCATATGAGATGCTGGGAATCGAACCCGGGTCGGCCGCGTACAAGGCAAACGCCCTACCCGCAGTGCTATCGCTCCAGCCCCATTTTATGTGCCATTTTTATGATCTGAAATTGCCCTCCTAATCTTTTGCTTTTACAAGTCAATCTTTCATAGTGCAAAATTCCATCAGATGTTAAGCTTTCTATGACAATGAGTGATTTATTTTTGTAGGGCGATGTAAGTGGTACTCAGGAAGCATGAGGCAGATTCTTGGGCCACAAGAATTCAGCCCAATAGGCCAAAAGATTCAGTGCTATTCATAACTGTGCAGTGTCAGGAATATTAGACCACCTGGCAATGTTAAGGATCTTCAGAGCTGTATAACCACTTAATTAAACTCCTAGGGCCTCTGTATCTTTTGTGACAAATATTTACTGTTTTGTAATGATAAGGCACTGAGATGTTTGAGAACCTCAGGTTAAATATGTTAGGAAAACAAGGCTTTACTTATAGAAAAGTCTTCTCATAGTCCATGTAATTATTGCTGATAAAATTCCTACTCAAAGTGACAATAAAGTTGCTGTTGTTAACTATAATTCTAAAAGGGCAGGTGTATGGCAGGTGTACGGGGAAAGAAAAAGTAAGAAAGACGAATTGCAACTGAGATGGAACTGGAAAATTTCAAGTTAAGTGAAGGCAGTCAGAAAAAAAAAAAGAAAAATACTGGACGTTTTCAAAATAAATGCTAAATACAAATCCAGAAGATGAAAGATATTAAAGATGAACAAACACAGGTTCTCAATTACAGAATCAAAATGCCCATGAAGGAAAGTAATGGAAGCAAGAAGAGAATGGCTGGACATAAGACGCAAGAGGCAGAGGGCCTAGGCTCATCTGTGATGCAGAGAAAGAAATATGCCACAATACTACTATAAACTAAGGATGGTTCAGGGTAGAAGGAATGTGGTAGTCACTAACTGAGAAATGAGATTATGGGGCAATGGAACTAGAGATGGAAACATTATATGCCAAGGAATCATATTAAAAGCAACTTTATAAATAAGGGTATCTAAAAACTTATATGTTTTAAATGTAAAGCTGTTAAGTTCCTTTCTCAATTAAGAGAAACATAAGAATCTATAGAGTATTTCTGAAAAGACTGTTTGAGTGAAAAAATTATATTAATATTTTCTAGAGACAACTATTAGTAATACCATATTTCAACTATTAGAGTATCCCTAAACCCCTAAAATAATATTAGTGAGCCCCAAAGATAAAAAAAAAAAACAAAAAACACTAATCCTCACCATTATTTACCAAAACAGGTAAACAATTTTCCACTTCTGGATTAGGGCCATCACTGTAGGGAGTACACGTAGTTTCCAGGAGACTCAATTGAGGAATCACAAGAATTATCATGGATTGAAGGCATATTAGAATTTACTTGTGTTAAGTTTTGCTGTTACAACCTGGAAATCATAGTACATACTAGCAGAAGATAGAATGAAAGTGTTTCCACAAAATATAAAAATGATAAATGTATGCACTTACAGATTTATCTTTTAAGAATCAATTAGCTGACCTCCCAGAGAGAGTTAAATTTTGGTGTAAGCTAAATTTGCTTTAACCCGGCCAAGAATACACTGCCAAACTGAACCAACTGTGTCATTTGTATAAGACCATATATCCAGATCATCAAATTGTCTGCCATGGTTTGGAAATCGAATGAGAGAAAGATGTTTACCGTGAAATGCTCTAAGAAATAACTGAATAAATAAATAAACAAAACACCACAATTATATTCAGAACACTGCTAGGATTATAAACTAAAAATTTAGTTTTTCTTCTCTGTTTCACTGTCATCCCATTGTTCTTGATTTACTCAATCAGGCACCAGTAATGTCTCTGTTACACTCAGCTCTGAGACTTTTGCAGCCTCTCCTTACTCATCTTTCCCAACAACTGAAGGCTCTTTCAGAGTCAGGGGAATGAGACCTATCGTTACTGTTTTTGGTATATCGAATACACCACAGGTAGTTTGCCAGGCTCTGCTGTGTGGGTGGGATACTCTTGGTATCATGCCAAGTTCTCCAAGAGATATGTATATATCTTTTACTGTATTTGGGAATATGAATACGCAATGGGGAGCTTGCAAGGCTCTCCTGTGCGGGCAATAAACTCTTGGTAGATTGTCAGGTTCTCCAAGATGGACAACAAGGTTATTAGATAATAACCTTCCTGGAGCTTGGTCTTATAGTCTCTGGATGTTGTCCATTGGTGGGATTACAAGACACCAGGGGCAGCCTCTTTTTTTTTTTTTTTTAGTTTTTATAACATGTAAAAATAATTCACTTAGATTTACTTGCATTTTGATAATGTTTTAAAAAGCCTTTTAACTTTTTTTTTTTTTTTTGCGCTTTTTGTGTCACACCCGGCAATGCACAGGGGTTACTCCTGGCTCTGCACTCAGGAATTACTTATGGCGATCTCAGGGGGCCATATGGGATGCTGGGAATTTAACTCAGGTCGACCACGTGCAAGGCAAACTCCCTGACCACTGTGCTATCGTTCCAACCCCTTAATAATTTTTTTAAAATAATAGGAAACAGTTATCCTGGAAAAACTTTATTATATTCTGTTAATAACTTTTCTCTATAACTGCAGAATAGATTCCTACTTAAAAATAAATTATAGTAGGGCTAGAACAAGTCCACAGTGGGAAGAATACTTGTCTTAAATGTGGCTGACATGGGTTTGACCCATAGCCCAGGTAGGAATGACTCCTGAGCAGAGCCTGGAGAAAGCCCTTGGCACCACCATGTCCCAAAAACAGAAAATAATGAATTATAAAAAACAGACACCAGTAATGTTAGTAAATATTAAGCTATGAAATTCTAATTTACTAGAAAAAAAATTTTGGAGGCCCACTCAAGCAGTACGCAGCTGACTATAAGTCCATACATTCCTTTCCAGCAATTGTCAGCCAACCTTGCAGTCATTTCCAAAATGAGGATTTGGTGCTGCAAAGATTCTGCAGTCCCAGGAGAATTGGGCCAGACTGTGTTCAGGAGACTATATGATGCTAAGTTTTGAATAAAGGCTGAGAATATGAAATATACTCTAGTCAGTACTTTCTCTGACCCCCATGAAAACATTTTAAAAGCAGAGGTATAAAAAAAATTTACCTGCATTATATTTTTATACTAAAATGTTCTTTTTTATTTTTTGGCACTATGACTTACAATACGGTTAGTGATATGATATACCTATCTTAAATGCATACTACAGTAGTATCTCCAACACTGTATTAAAAAGTTTCTATTTTTGTTTGGGGTCTATACTCAAATTCCTCAATTTTATGCCTGTTTTTCATCTGTTTCTTAACTCAGGGATCAACCCTGGCAGGGCCCAATGGGAACCAATATGACATATGGAACTGAATTAAAATTAGCACCATATCCACTGTTTTCTCTTTCAAGTTCTTTTGTCTTTTTATTTTATTCTTTTGATCATATCCAATAATGCTCATGGGTTATGTCATGGGTGGTGCTTGGGGTCCATATAGCATACTAGGACTTGAACCTGGGTTGGCCTCATGCAAAGCAAACGCCCTACCCATGGTAGTATTGTGTTCCAGTTTTCCTCTCTTTCAAGTTCTTAAGAACAAAACTCACTAAGCAATATTTATCTTGGAATATTCTTTCCTCAATAAACACAAAATAGAAATTATATTTAAGAAAAAAATTTAATACTTTTAACTAAAAATATGATCTGACCTCTTAATGAAACCTATTAACAATAGGTCTCATTCCCCTGACCCTGTAAGAGCCTCTAATCATTGGGAAAGATGAGTAAGGACAAGCTGCTAAAATCTCAGGTCTAAGAGGAATAGAGACATTACTGATGCCCGCGTGAGTAAATCGACGAACAGTGAGATACAGCGGGATAATAGTGATACAGTGAACTAAAGATACAACTCATAAGGTTAGAGAAATAGTACAGGAGGGCATTTGCTTTGAATGCTTCTGACTGGGTTTGATCCTGACAACACATATGCTCTGAACCCTTCCAGGAGTGAAACCTGAGCCCATAGTCAGGAGTAAGCTCTGGGCACCACTAGGAATAGCACAAAAAAAAAAAAAAAGAAAAGAAAAGAAAAGAAAAAGCAACTACTTATTGGAGTTCTTGCTGATTCAGCCCTGTAACCCATACGGATGGGATAATCCTATGAGGAAGTCTTCAGGAATTTGCCCTTTGGCCAAAGGAGTACCACCAGCACCAGAGGATGGTATTAGAGACTGTCAGAGAATGTGACATCTCCTAGAGGTCAGAATTTGCAGTTTCTTGACAGCCAAACTTGAAATGAGATATCTCACCACATAGGTCCCAGGCAGGATTCATTAAGCAAATAGTTTCATATTACTTTGATAGCATTTGTTAGTACTAAGAGAATTTAGAAATTTCACATCATATGTATCTCCTATATTGACATGTAGAGCACAGGTAACCTTTGACTCCCTTTCCCTCCATTTCCATTTGATACATTTCCACTTACCATATTGCATTCCTTTTACCATATTATTTACCCTCAATAAATTTATCATTTGCTACTAGCCTGTCATGTGTGCCTGTTATTCTTGGATAAAAGTTCATGTTTGAATCTATGTGCTTACAGCGCTAGACAAGAAAGAAATAGTCTCCCACTTCCAAATTCTCATCACTGCAAGGCAGTGAACAACAACTTAGTGCCAGAGGAGAGAGTACAGTACAAAAAAAAACAAGAGTCAACTCTTGCCTTTGTCTATTTGGTGCTGGATACCAAGCTTGCAGTAAGCCCTGAACAGCATAAGTATGGTCTCAAGCCTACCCCATCACTCAACTAAAATTAAAAAATTTAAGGTATTTATTCTTAATTTTTTTCACAAAATCAGAAAAAAATGTATTTAATGGTTAAATACAAGGTAAATCATTTTACAGTAGTATTAGGAAGCATTAAGGTATTCTTTCACAGGCTGAAATGATACTCAATGGCCTGAGTACATAATAGTATGGGTTCAATCCCATGCTTGCAGCACAACTGGGTACGAGTCAAAAGCACGAACAATTCCATCCAATTTTGTATCTGTTGAGTAAGCAGTTCTTAAGAATTCATTTAAAGGAAAGGTATCTAAAGCAATGCACAGAAGGCCAAAGGACAGCTCTTGCAACAGTTGTTTAATATAAAGGTTCACAGTGAAGAGGAGGGCAGGTAAAGGGTTAAAAACTCGCTTCTGTTGACCTCTGAATTTGCCTTTATAACTGCTTGGCTTCTTTGAAAGATGTTTTCTCCACCTACCACTGGGCAGGAAAAGGTCACCAAATGGGCCAACAAACTGCTCTAGGAACTGTAAGCAAACATTTGCTTGGAAACAGTTAATAGTTAACAAATGCTGAGATTAGCAAATTAAGTGACCTATGTGTGATTCCCTTTGATCCAATATATGTGATTCCCTTGATCCAATAGGTGTGATCCCTTTTTTTTTCTTCCCAAAAAAACGGTACAAAAACTGCTTTTTGAGTTCGGGGCCCTCAGCCCTGCTGGCTCTCAGGCACACTGTAGGGTCCCAACATGTTGGCTTGAATAAACCCTGTGTGTTTGCAGAAAGAGTTGTCTCCATCTTGTTCCTCCGCGTCTCCCCAGGGCATAGGTCTGCTGGACCCTAACGACAGATAGAAGCACAGATTAGGTCTTTGCATCCCAGCGCATTTAACTGGGTTATCCTAGTTGGTGCTGGAAGTTTAAAAAGGCTAAACCTACTGTTGCTTAAATAAACATAAATAGTCAAAGTTTGAATGAGGATTGAAAGGCAAAGCACCCTAAGGGTTTGGCCTGGAACAGTAAACACTGTTATCACACTGTGCTGCTTCTATTACCCCACACCTTTCTCCCCAAGAGGCTCTCTGAACATCAAGATAACTGCAAGGACAACTCTCTGCTACCATGAAAGAAACATCTTTTTAGGGACTTAGTCCTATCCTAAGTTTAAGCCTGCTCGGTGAGTTTCCTACTTTTTCTTTTCTACAAGGAAGAAGGAAGAAAGAAGAAGAAGAGAAGGGGAGGAGGAAGAGGAGGAGGAAGGAGGAAGAGGAGGAAGGAGGAAGAGGAGGGAAGAGGAGGAAGGGAGAGGAGGAAGAAGAATGAGGAGGGGAAAGAGGAAGAGGAGAAGGGAGGAGAAAGAGGAACAGGATGAAACAACTCCCCAGAAGATACTCCCCTCCTTCAAAACTCAAAGAAACTACAACTGAAATCTGTTACTAAATTCACAGACCAACAAGCAAAAATTACAGAACTAAAAATTTTGGTAGGTGAAAGAAAACACTCACTGTAACACTTCAGCAGCAAAGGGGAAAAAAAAAAACAGTGAACTACAAGATGCAGAAAGCCTCCAGTTAGCACCAGTAAGAATTAAAAGAAAATTTCAATCTACTATCCTAAATTAATAGCTATTTTATATGTAGCATAGTTAATTTTGCTAACTTAGTTAATAGAACGATAGCGCAGCAGGTAGGGCATTCGCCTAGCACATAGCCTACCCAGGTTCGATTCTTCCACCTCTCTCAGAGACCCTGGCAAGCTACTGAGAGTATCTTGCATGCACAACAGAGCCTGGCAAGCTACCCGCGGCATATTCGATATGCCAAAAACAGTACAAGTCTCATGATGGAGACATTACTGGTGCCCACTCAAGCAAATCAATAATCAACGGAACGACAGTGACAGTGACATAGTTAATTTGAGAGTTTTTATCATTTTTCAAAATCTTTAAATTATTACAAATGTCTACATTAAATAGAAATTATAATAAATCTGGCAGTAACTGTTACTAAAGCAGAGTAAAACTACTGTGACATTAGTCTTCCCTCTATCTTAACTAACAGTTATAACACTGATGGAAGTTACTTGCCAGTCCAGTTAACCAATTCCCTTAAGAAGAGAGAAAAAGTGAAAAGGGGAAGAGTGGTAGGGAAAGGTGGCTGAAAAGGCAAATATATGATTTACATGCAAAGTCTTAAGTTACAGACCATACATGGTACCCATACACCAGGAATGACTTTAAAGCAACCAAAATGGGATGGTTCTAAAATAAACAGAAAAGAAATATTTTGAAACAAACCAACAAAGTTGGATCATGTCATCCAACTTTGCCAAGTCAGCATGTGGAAATGTTGCTTCTTCATCTTCACATTGGGAAGGAGCATCACCTTGACCATGTTTATCTGGAGTTGTTGGAGAATTTTCAATAGAGGATCAGGTGATGAGGTCTTAAAAAATTTAAAGACCCAGATTCAAGTTTCTACTAACATTCATATTGCACTTAGCAATTCATGTTTAAACATAGATTAAGTGAAAACTAAAGATGTTGCGTATGCATAATATTTAGCTACATCCCAAGCCTATATGTGTATGCCTCTGCTATCCAGAGGCAGAGAAGAAATCTTCTTATGGGCAGTATGGCAAAATTATAATATGAAAAAAACAACCTTGAATGCAATAAACAAACTTCAAAGCTTTAACCCAGCTACAGGGAAGAGAGAAGCAGGAGAAACAGAAAAAGGGAAGGGCAGAAGAGAAGGGGAAAAGTCTGAAGAAAAGAGAGAAAGAAGAAGAACGGGAGAGAAAGAGAGAGAAAGAGCAATGCTCAAGAGGCTATGTCTGCCTTTGTACTCCAGCATAAACAATGTATGTATTCATGTTTGTAAGTCCAGTTTTCAACCAAAATTTGTAAATTCTACTTAAAAGAAATATGATTTACTGTAATAGGAACTTAAACTACTAAAAACGCTGTAGTGGTAATTTACCCTCGACCCTAGAATACAGAAATGAAAAGGACAGGGAAGAAAAAAACACCAAGGAAAGAAAATAAGATGAGGCAGACCAGGTGCAGTAAAAGCAAGGGTGGGTCCATAACACACTGGCAGTGTAGACGTGTGGTATATGTGATATTTATGTCAGTTTTATTGGTACATACAACATAACTAGCAAAAATAAGAAAGCACAAGACCCCAATTACAACAATCAAACTTAAAAATGCACCTGTTCAGGGAAAGGCTAAGGGGTGAAAAGAAAACTAAGGATATTTGTAAAAAACTAAGGCACGCCAAGGGGCGTGTGCACTCTCGGGCTCTCTGAGAGGCTCTGTCTCACTGCCCGCGTTCGGTGCTCTGGAACCACTGTGTATGGGCTGGATCGGGATGGCCATTGGCCAAGGACAGGCGAAGGAAGAACGAGGACCAAGCTGGTTGCTGATTAGTTACCGTTTATTCAATCTTCCATCTTTCTCATCTCCCGCACTCCCAGCTCCATCCTCTCTATGGATCTACTGCAGCATCTCTCTGGATTCTCTTGTCTCTCTCCTCCCTTTTTCTTCTCTCCCCCTTGCCCCTAGGTTACACACCACCAGGTAGCAAAATCAACATAAGAAAGCCCTTCTTGAGAGCCAGGCCCTTCCTGACTCTTAAGGTGTTTTTCTCCTTTCCTTAGTCCAAGCACTCATTAACATCTTAATCCTAGTTATTTTTGTATGGACATAGCAAGAGATACATTGAGGCTTGCAAGGCAGCTCTCCTGGCAACATCTTGACACAGACTCAGACTACAGCACTCAGGCCAGATTAATCATTCCTAACCCTAGCAGGGTCCAAATCTAGTTATCACTGTTTGGATCATGACAACATTTGTCCATGATCAAGCTCTTAACTTATAGTTAAGCATTAGGCACTTTGGCCAGGCCCATCTCGATGCCAGGGTAACATAAAACTCACCGCTTGCCCTGGGTCCATCTCGTCCCTCGTTGGGACCCTGCTTTTGGGGGTGCTAGGAAGTAAGGGCATCTGAGGCTTAGGTCACGAGAACAGATGCCCTGAAGGAAAATATGTAGAGTCAAATGATTCTCAGGTTACAAAAGCATGGCATTTGCTATGTCTTCCTGTGTCCAGACAAAAAAGACATGGCTCTGAATAAACTATGCAAAGGACTCAAGGAGAAGAGAAAAACAATATTTACAAGTCAACAGAACACTAAGAAAGAAGCTACAAATAAACACAGAGGAATGAGAGCACTGTAATGGAGTAACCCAATAAGCCTAAAACTACCTGAGGCTATGTAATCCTACAGATATTGCTGAAAGAAAGTTGCCACGGGTGAGGGGCTAAGTATTAAAAAATTATATACCTAAAACTCAACTGTGAATCATTTTGCAAATCACCATGTTTCAATATTCAGAATAAAGCAGAAAAACTCCAAAGTAAACTAAAAGATAAATCCAAGAAGCAAGAACAGAGACACAAAATAAAATTATGACATGTATGTAAAGGGTTCTGGAAGTTTTCAGCTACTGGGGTTCTGCTTGGGGTGGGTTGGGAGACTCAACACACCCCCCTCCGAGGGGGCCCCCGGTGAAAACAGCAGGCAGGAGATGGAGATTCTGCATTACTCTCTTCTGGGAGCTTTGTTTTATAGTCTCTGGATCTTGGTCATTGATGAGATTACATGGCGCCAGGCCAGTTTGTGGGTGTGACTGCCAAGCTACTGGAAAAATGGGGATAGAGGTGGAGGAGCCCCAGTCCCGATTAGAGCAGGCCTGCAGATGCAGCCACGGGTCCTGCACACCTGGGTTCCTCTGTCAGAACCCAATCACAGCCATGCTTAAGGCCACTCTCCACACGCTCGGACGAGCCTCACCCACGAAGGAACGTGGCCATGGGAAGCTTGCCAGGTTCTGCCACGTGGGAGGGATAGTCTTGGTAGCTTGCTGGGCTCTCCAAGAGGGACGGAGGAATCGAACCCGGGTCAGCCGTGTGCAAGGCAAACTTTCTACCCACTGTGCTATTGCTCCAGCCCATGTACAATAATAACAAAATTAAATCAGAAGATTTCAATAATCACTAAGCATCAATGATCTAAGTAAATCAGTTGGAATATATTTGTCAGAGGAAAATAAAAGCCACACTTCCACCTCCCTTTTTTGGCCCATTCCTTCTGTGCTAAGGACTTACTCCTGGCTCTGCTCAGAGTTCACTCCTGGCATTGGCCAGGAAATTATTGTGGCATATGCGATTAAACCTCAGCTGGCAAGTGTTTTACACTATCTCTGGCCCATAAAATTTCCAACTATATGTTGCAGTTGTTTGAACTGAACTTTGACAAAAAGAGCACAATTAAATCTAAAAAAAAAAAAAAGATTATTTAGTAAATGGTGTTATACTATCTGGATGTCCAGATGCAAAAAAGACAATGTGGTCTTAGGATGTCACTCAATGGAAAAAAACTTTTTACAAGTGTGAGGCAGTGAGCAAAACATTTAGCTTTATCCAGCAAGCCTTTTGATCCCCCAAGCACCACCAAGATTAATACCTACCTGAGTGCAGAGCCAGGAGTAACCCTTAAAAATTGCCAAGTATAGCCTCCAAAAAACCCAAAACTTTCCACACTATAAACTACATCATTCATTTTTAACAATATACTTAAAGTTGATCAGAGATCAAAATGTAACACATAACAGTACAAATTGTCCAGAATGTAACAGAGAAGCTAAAGACATCAGTTTACTATTAACATTAAAAATATCACCATAACCATGTCCACTAAAGAAATAACTACATTTTATGTTAACATTAGATACATCACCAAAAACATGTCCTACTAAAGAAATAATGGAGGGATATGCTAGACTTCACTAAAACAAACTGCTTCAAGAAAGAGATGGTAAAGAAAGGAGACTGTAAGACACAGTAAGATTGGAAAATTATCGGGTTTTTGTTGTTTTGGTTTTTGTGCCAGACCAAACAGTGTTCATAGCTCTGTGCTCAGGCATCATTCCTGGCAGTGCTCAGAGGACCACCTGGGGTGCTGGAAATTGAATCTAGATTGGCCTTATTTAAAACATGTGCCACCCCACTGTATTATTGCTCTGGACCCAGAAATTAGAGCATTTTTATTCATACCCAAATCTGGAAGCACCAAGTCTGGAAGGGCACCATCTGATGTGCCCCCAGCACTAATTCAGAGAAAAAGAGCTAAAAAGAGTAATCACGTTCTGTTCTCAGAAGAGAAAATACTTCTTCAAATGTTATTTCCAAACAAGCTCCAAAGTAAATTATTCAGCTTCTTTGGTAATGTAAACTGTACCAACAGTCATTTTATCAATCAAAATATCTACCATGCTGAATACTAAAAGATTTTAAAGACTGAAAGATGACTTATATTTACCTAATGCATAGAACTTGATAATTTCTCTCTGTGTTATTACTAAAACTAAAACAAAATTGCCAGGAGTAAGAAATAAAGTGACGAAAGAAAAAAATAAACCAGAGGCAAAAAAAAAAAAAAAAGTTAATTGTTGAGGGTTTTAGAAAGAACAAGTAAGCAAAGCAAACTAGGGCAACAAAACTACCCACTGATATTATAATAAATTATGTTAAAAAAAAAGCACTTGTTCTAACCCATTAAATACACAAAACTATAAAAAAAACTACTGACTGAGTAATAATGATGTGTCAGTGTAGTTTCAGTGATTTCAGTAACATTGGTACAACTGTATAGAGATGTCTAAGTGTGTAACAGCTTAATATTAGGACAACAGTCTTGTCCTCAAACTACAATGTTGCTTTTTCATGTTTTGTCTTAGAGCAAACCACAGAAATTACCCCTTAGAGATGTATCCTGTGATTGTGACCAGCTGACCAGGGACAAAAATTTCTCAAGAGATGTAACTAAAACTTTAACACTTAAATAACTTTTAAGGGCCAGAGAGATACCACAGTGGGAAGTGTACTTGCCTTGCAAGCGGCAAACTAAGGTTTAATCCCCAGCGTCCTATATGGTCCCCTGAGAACCTCCAAGAATAGTTCCTGAGTGCAGATAGAATAAAAAAAACACTGACCACTGTCAGGGTTTAAAACCAAGTTGAAAAAAGAAAGATGAAGTTTGCACGATTTATGTCTGGGACTCTGTGCAGTTGTCCTCAAATTTTCTCTGTGTGTCTGAATCTCAGAATGAATAAACCTGCCCACCCAGAGAATTGTAAAAATGGAAGGCAACAAAAACACTCTTCTGCTCATTCTATTGTAAAACCAAAGATCTAATTTGATTTTTTTTTTTCTTAAGGAAAGATGGTGGCCAGCATAATGGAGTGGCTAGAGTGCTTCCCTTGCACACAGCTGACTGAAAATTAAGCACAGGGATACCATAAATTACCCTAAGTTCTGCCAGTGCTGATCCCTGAACACTAAACCAGGAATAAGCCATAAGTATACCTGATATGCAACCCTGCCCCTCAAAATAATAATATAATAAATCACCGTATCATTGTATCTGCATTGCCTGGGTTCTGTAGGACTTCAGTCATGTGTGAGGCCCGGCCCAAGGGAGTGGGGAGCAGCCTTGGGGTCACGACATTCTTCAGCACTCTCTTTTCGAACTTTTAGTTTATAGTCCCTGGGTCTTGGCAGTTGATAAGATTACATGGCACGGGGATAGTGTGTGGGTGTGACTGTTATGCTACTGGAAAACTGGAGGCCTGGGGGGGAGGAGGTCCAGACCTGAACCAAGTGGGCCTGGAGCCCACGGGTTCCAGTCATGGGTTCCTCCTTACCTGCAGGCCCTAACTGCATCTTTTGATTTCTATTGAGATGTGTGGGTCTCTGAAATAAGGGCAATAAATGACCTTATATAGCTGAGCCAAAGGTGGTTTGTGGGTGTGTCTCCCACATACCTAATTTCTTAGTAAATTTGACCCCAAGTTGCTAGGATCTGGCCTAAAACACAGCAGCAATTTTGAGGTATCTTAGTCTGAAGACACCATCAGGCTGCTGATGCACTCACCCCGCAGGTACAGACTGACTTAATGGCAGCACCATATATCCAAGTCCTTTGTAACCTTGGACTCAGGGCTCAATGGGACCAGGAGCAAAGATCCTCTGCCCACTTTCCCCAGTCTCCAGCAACCCAGGGGTCATGTGCATAAGTTACCTCCTGCCGGTGCCAGATAATCTCATCATCGACCACCATCCAGATCGCACACCTGCTTCTCCCGAAAGGGAGCATAACATGAGGCCCCATAATCATGCCACCAGACTCCATACCAGGCTGTTTCACACTGGACACCCCAGAGGGGGAGTGGGTGAGAGCCCTCCCCACCCCAAGAGATCCAGCTTTGGCAGCCCAAAACCTCCATAACCCAACTGTCACCACACTCAAGGCTGCTTCCCAAGCACTCAGGTTGAGCCTCACATATAAATAAACATATTCCTAGACATCACAGCTGCTTTTGCAGCCACTCAACACATCATAAAACACTCCCTACCCATTCCCCATAATTACCATACCACATTTGATAGGGTTCAGATAACAGGCAACAAGCCATAGAGGGAAATATATATACATATGCATATATACATATTTTCATCAAGAGCCTCTCGGGGCTTGCCCCTTCCCCCAGCCCCACCCCACCAGGTCAGTGAAAAACCGATCAGAGCCTGGTAGGCTCCTATGGCGTATTCAAAATGCCAATACAGTAACAGTAACAGGTTTCATTCTCTTGACCCTGAAAGAGCCTATAATTGTTGGGAAAGATGAATAAGGAAAGGCTGCTAAAATCTCAGGACTGGGACAAATGGAGACATTACTGGTGCCCATTCAAGCAAACTGATCAGCATCAGATGACAGTGACTGTATCACTGTATCACTGTGATCCCGTTGTTCATCAATTTGCTTGAGAGGGCCCAGTAACGTCTCCACTGTGAGACTTGTTACTTTTTTTGGCATATCGAATATGCCACGGATAGCTTGCCAGGCTCTGCCGTGCAGGCGAGATACTCTCAGGAGCTTGCTGGGCTCTCTGAGAGGGACGGAGGAATGGAACCTGGGTTGGCCGCGTGCAAGGCAAACACCCTACCCTCTGTGCTATTGCTCCAGCCC
>JASTTN010012281.1:39325-52948 GCA_030324115.1 Sorex maritimensis | reverse complement strand
AACTGGGCTTACATTAAAGTAGTGGTAAGAAATGGATGTAGCTACTGGGGCTTCTTGATATATGGGAGGGCCCATCCTGACTCTGAGAAGGCCTGGAGTTTTTAGCCAAAACCCCTCTGGTGTACCTAAAGTTTATGATAGATTCACATCTCTGTGGAGCTCAGTTGTGAGACAGTAGAGTCCAACCAGAGGGATGGTTGCAGTTGTTGAGATGTGAATGTGGCTGCCATAGCTTCAGCAGGACAGAAATTTGACCTGCCCTACTCCTGAGATCACCCCAGAGGTCTCAATGGGACTGGTATATTTGAGAAATTTTCAGAGTTAGCTGATCCCTTTTGAGTTTTAATTATGAGTTTCAAGAGTAGGGTAGATAGATGAGCTTACATGGTGGTGGCATGTTGCTACCAGGGGCTCTCCTTGATATGATATATATTTCATTGGTTATGATATAACGTGGAGTATTTTTATTTGGGTCTCTCTTGGCTGACCCTTCAAAATGATAAAAAAAAATGGGTGCCTGCCCTCCTCTGTTCTGAGAATTTTTCATCCATGATTTCATTAAAAAATGATTCTTCATCACTGTCACCTTCATCATCATACAATGTTTCTCGGGAACTATAGTTCTTGTTTTTCTTGCACTCAGTCAGTAGCTCACTTGTATGCTGTTCATTTGAGGCTTTTAAAATATTCTGTTGATTTTTTGAGGTTTTCTCTGGATTTCATCTTGGAGATTGCTGCTAATTTTTATCCTAGACTGCTATTTTTCTGCTGCCCAGGTTTTTCATTATTTTTTTTAACTCACCAGACTATTCATTTCTGTCACTTGTGATTGCAGTTTTCTGATTTTTATTCTCAATTATTCTGTTGTAGTTTCTTGTGTTTTATCAACTACCCACACCATTTCTCCAAGGACATTAAGCATTTTCAGTGTGTAATCCCTGAAATCCTTACCTGATATTATAGGTCTACTTGGAGTGTATACCACGCTTCTATCCTTGTTCAGTGAATTTGGTGTGATTCTACATTGCTTCTCTGTTGCTTCTGTGGCAGTTTGAATGTGAATTTTCTGTTTTATCACCCTTATTATGCTACCAGAAAACTCTCTGGGGATGTAGGATGAGGATTACCTATTTCCTTCTCAAGCTATTGATTTTATTAATAAGTTGTTTGGATTTTGTATAATTATTGCAGAAATACTTTCAATGTCCCTCTCCTTTGTATATGTTCTGTGATTTCATACTGGTATTACTATCTCTAATTTTTTTCTAGATGCTCATAATAATAGTTATTGCCTTCCTAATATGAGTTGCTCTATTTGTGCATAGTGAAGCACTCTAACACAGATTGAGTCTCTGCCAGATTCTAGCTTGTATTTGCTATGTATTGTATTTGAAGAAAAAGACATACAACCACACTAGTAGGCTATGTGCATGCTTCTGGCAGCAGGGGTTAGGGGCTTGCAATGCACCTAATAATGGCCAGAAAGACAGGAGCAGCTGCCAGTACAACTGCACAAGTTGTATTGGAATAGTTTCATGGAATAGTTTCACAATTGAGAAGCCAGGAAAGCAGCTGCAGAAATCCGTTCTAAGATAACTCAATGGGAAGAATATTAGTCTCAGGAGTCATGTCAGCATTGAGAAGCAGGCACCAAACAGGAAAATTAGATATAGGTTACATGTTTCACCTTACTGACCTGGAAAATGTAGGGTCTGCCACAAGAGAGCAGGAGCAGAGTGTATCACTCAGCTATTGTGACAGAATAGTTAGGGAAATGGCTGCTACCACCTAGGTAACTTTAGCTTCAAGTGGAGTTAGATTTGGTATCAGGTTGGCATGTAGAAGAAAAATATGGCAGACACAGGAGAAAGGATAATAGATGTTTCCTGAACTTTATGTTTTTTCTTGAGTTTTCTAAGTGTGCTTCAAAGAGCTATTTAAAATTCCTTACTGAGTAAATCTTAAATTTTTATTTATTTGAGGGTTGACCACTGAAATATGTTACTGTACTTGTTCTGTATAGTTTCCTAAATTCTTCATGTTCTGTTAAGCTTTGGTGTCTTCACATTTGAGGTGGTTGTATTACCCAGTCTTTTACTGACAAGATGAATTAGATTGCCCTCCTCAAAATAGCAAATTCTGTATAAGGCATAAAAATATGACTAAGAAATAATTAGTTACTCTCCAGCTATTTTAAGGCTGAGAAATTGTTTTTCCTTTCTTCAGCTTCAGACTCCAACTTATACCTGCAATTTATGTTGTAGAACATCTCTTAGACTTTTGACTTATTCTGGAACTATATCAATAACTTTCTGTTCTTTCCTTCCCCCCAATCTATAATTTGAAATAAGAAACAAATGGATAGAATTCCGATCAATATTATAACTACACCATTGACTTTATCTGCTTGCCAATTTGTAGGAATTGTTCTGTAGATTCTTAGTCTGCCTAGGGATAAATAAATCTTATCAAGCTATCTCTTCTAATATGAAATCAAGTAGTTATATGTGGGACTCCGTGAACCAAAAAGGACACAAGACTACCAAGTTTGACTTTGGAGGCTTATGATTACTGCAATGGATGAGATGCTCTTTAGACATTGAATGACCTTGAAAGTGTTGAGTAAGAATGGAAGTAAGTACTGCCATAATTGCAAGCTGCCTTGAAAACTGTTCTGCCATATGGTGTCTAAAAACTAACAAAATGGGGCTGGAGTGACAGCACAGCAGGTAGGGCGTTTTCCTTGCACGCGGCCGACCCGGGTTTGAATTTCAGCATCCCATATGGTCCCCTGAGCCTAGAAAAGTTAAAACTGTCACTGTCACTGTCATCCCATTACTCATCGATTTGTTTGAGCGGGCACCAGTAATGTCTCTCATTGTGAAACTTATTTGTTACTGTTTTTGGCATATCCAGTACACTGATAGGTCTGCCGTGCGGGCGTGATACTCTCGGTAGCTTGCCGGCCCTCTGAGAGGGGCAAAGAAATCGAACATGGATCGGTCATGTGCAAGGCGAACACCCTGTGGCTGTACTATCGCTCCAGCCCAGAAAAGTTAAAATAAAATAAAATAAAATAAAAATGGTAACATCTGACCACCTTAGGCTTACAACAACTTTGTCATAGTTTATTTTGCCAGCTTTATATTATCAAAAGCACATTCTTGACCCATTTTTAACAAACAGGGAACAGATTGGTCAGTCTGAGAAATGGGGAACAAGCTTCTTCCTCTGACAGAGCTAATTTTTCCCTGGAGACTGCCCTTCCTTTCTCAGTCATCAGTTTTCTCCCTGCCATTCTTGTAGGGTCAGATTGATCAATCAACTGTACATGTGTGCACATGTACATGTGGTGTTTGTAGTCAATTCATTATCTGTCTGCCCTTCTATCTGTCTGTGTGGAACACTTGAAAGTTAGAGCCAGGCTGAAATCAGAAGTAGATATCCTTAGACATGGGCAAGCATCATCATCATGAGAGGCAGAAGTGATATGAAACCCAGGAATTTAGATGGTTTAGCTGTTTTTGGAACTTTTAAAACCAGGTTTAAGCAAAGACTTCTCATCAGAATGTTGAACCTGCAGAGAAATTAAAATTCTCAATCTAAATGTATTATTGGAAAAACATGAATGGTTATTAACAGTTGAAATTCTTATGAACTTCAGAATCTGTACTATCTAGAAAGTGCTGCAGAATTAGAGCCTGAAACTTTAGTGAAATAAGAGCTGAAAGAATGCAGGCTTTATCTTACAAGCCTCAGTCAATTTAAAGAAAAGTCAGTCAGCTTTCTAGAATTATAAAATTGGTTGCAAAACTTTTATCCTATCAGAGTTTAAAGATAGTGTTTTTTTTTTTTCGCTGAAATTTCAGATCAGCTTCAGACCTTCCTGATAAAGAAAAAAGTGAGCCATTTTACATCAAAGCAACTAAAAAAGCAGCCCTTTTGGCTTTAGTTATCTTTCAGATGAACAGAATCCGCTGCCCCTCCGCCCTCAACCTCCCATGCCTTTTCTCAGCTGAGGCAAATGAGAGCTAAGAATGGTGGTAAAACACAGCTTATGCTGATTCCAGTTTTGAAGTTAAGAAGTTGATGTCCTTGAGAAAATGGAAACATATCCCCTGCTCATGATTAGGGAGAATCAACATTGTCAAGATGGCAATACTCCCCAAGGCATTATAGAGATTCAACGCGATCCTTATAAGGATACCCATGACATTCTTCAAAGAAATAGATTAAGCAATTCTGAAATTCATGTGGAACAACAAAAACCCACAGATTGCTAAAAAAATTCTTAGGAAAAACACGATGGGAGGCATCACCCTCCCAAATCTTAAACTTTATTTCAAAGCGGTAATAATCAAAAGAGCATGGTACTGGAACAAAGGCAGAGCCTCAAACAATGAACAGGGTGGAATATCCCTACACAGCAACCCAATTGTATGAACACCTAATCTTTGATAAGGGAGCAAGAGATGTGAAGTGGAGCAAGGAAAGCCTCTTTTACAAATGTTGCTGGCACAACTGGACTACCACATGCAAAAGAATGGGCTTAGACCTCGACTTGACACCATGTACAAAAGTCAGATCAAAATGAATTAAACACCTCAACGTCAAACCACAAACCATAAGGTACATTGAAGACAAGGTCGGCAAAACCCTCCATGATATTGAAGCTAAAGGTATCTTCAAAGATTACATGCAACTGACCAAGAGGAAACAGAGATAAACAAATGGAACTACATTAAACTAAAAGCTACAGCACCGCAAAAGATACAGTGACCAGAATACAAAGACAATCTACAGAATGGGAAAGGATATTCACCCAATACCCATCAGATAAAGGGTTGATATCAATGGTATATAAAGCACTGGTTGAACTCTACAAGAAGAAAACATCCAACCCCATCAGAAAATGGGCCAAAGAAATGAACAGAAACTTTCCCAGGAAGAAATACGAATGGCCAAAAGGCACATGAAAAAGTGCTCTACATCACTAATCATCAGGGAGATGCAGATCAAAACAACTATGAGATACCACCTCACACCACAGAGACTGGCATACATCCAAAAGAACAAAAGCAACTGCTGTTGGAGAGGATGTGGGGAGAAAGGGACCCTCCTACACTGCTGGTGGGAATGCCGACTGGATCAGCCCTTTTGGAAAACAATATGGACGATTCTCAAAATATTAGAAATTGAGCTCCCATTTGACCCAGAAATACCACTTCTGGGAATATACCCCAGAGAAGCAAAAAAGCATAGTAGAAATGACATCTGCACTTATATGTTCATCCCAGCACTGTTTATAATTGCCAGAATCTGGAAAAAACCCGAGTGCCCAAGGATAGATGACTGGTTAAAGAAACTCTGGTAAATCTATACAATGGAATACTATGCACCTGTTAGAAAAAATGAAGTCATGAACTTTGCATATTAGTGGATCAACATGGAAAGTATCATGCTAAGTGAAATTGTGGGGTCCCGTCCTGTCCCGCAGGGAGGACCCTTCGTGGGGCTAAGGAGGGGACGTAACCGAATGAACAGACACAGAGCCAGAAGGAGGAGGAGAGAGAAAAAAAGAGAGTTTATTCACAGCAGTTACAATAGTTATACCTCTTGGTGGGAGGGGGGTGGTATGCATGCTTGGACCCCCATAGGAACAGTAGTAGAATGTTGATCAGGCATGGCCTTTGGCTAGTGAGACAAATGGTGAAATGATAAGATCGCAGGAATCCCAAGCAGCCTCTGCTTGACTAAACGATAAGAGCCAAACTCTGTAAGATGGCTCCCTACATGAAATGAGTCAGATAGAGACAGACATAGAAAGATTGCACTCGCCTGTGGAATATAAAATAACAGAGTAGGAGACTAATATCCAAGAGTAGTAGAAATAAGTACCAGGAGGTTGGCTCCATGGCTTGGAAGCTGGTCTTACATGCTGGGGAAAAAGGCAGCTCAGATAGAAAAGGGAACACCAAGTAAAATGTGGTTGAGATCCCATGTGGGCAGTTAGATGCGTGCTAAAAGTAGACTAGAATCTGAACACAATAGCCACTCAATACCCCTATTGCAAACCACAACACCCAATTGGAGAGAGAGATCAAAAGGAGATCAAAATGGAGTGGGGGGGAGATGGGATTGGGGGATGGGAGGGATACTCGGTTTATTGGTGGTGGAGAATGGGCACTGGTGGAGGAATGGGTTTGCGAACATTGTATGAAGGAAAGACAAGTTCGAAAATGTGTAAATCTGTATCTGTACCATCATGGTGACTCACTAATTAAGAATTAAAAAATAATAAAAAAAAGAAGTTGATGTCTTAATGTTAAAAGTTCTGAATGCCCTTGAATAGAGAATATCCAGTGTTGGTGTACAACATCTCACATATCTCAGGCCTAGCTAGGCTTGGATGTAAAAATTGTTTTTCCGTTACTGTAACTGTTTCCATTTATGTAACTGACTTTGATTCTGTTTCTGTTGACTAAGTTAATTTGCATATTCTGCCTATGTGGCTGAATATCATTGGTTAGAACATTAAACTAGTTAATAAAAAGGGGCTGAACAGGCTGCTCTGGGTCACAATACCAGAGATAGTTTGCGATCCTCCGTATATCATTTATTTCGCGTGCATATCTCAATGACTCAGACAGCCTAACCAAACATTAGCACAACAATCCAGAAAACAAAATATGTATTTGTTGTAAAAAGGGGATTAAAGTTTAAAACATATGGCAGAAGAGTTTTATCTCAAGGGAACAGAAAGGAAAAAGAAGATAAAATAGAAAACTAGTAGATGGAATACTTGACCTTTATACTAAGATAAAATGTAGACCATCTAAAACTTTGTTCCCTTTCTCTATATTATTTTCAAGAATTGTTTAAAAATACAACCTTAAACTGCATATATAACTATTTGAGTTATATAATGGAGAAAAGTGAAAATTGAAGTTTAAGTCATTTTAAAAAGACAATGCAATCCACTGGAAGTGATGGAGTGGGCAAAAATTGAAAGAAAATATAGGTAAATGAAATATATAAATCCTCTCAGTGTTTTAACCCTTTTTATCAGTATTTTCCTAGAATTCGGAAATCTATAAGATCTTTAATTGTGAGCATTGTAAACACTTTGTATATCTATAGAACTGATGTATTGCTTTTTAAAGAGTAATGTAGAGTGCAACTTAGTTATGGTAAATGAGATAATGATTAGCAACCTGTTTCCAAAATTCTTGGTAGATCAAGCTGTATTAAAATCAGTAAGAATAAGGAGGTTGAGACTTGTGAGATATGAATTTGAAAAAGGAATGTATGTGTGTATTTAAGTAAAAAAGATAATGAATTGAGATATCATTAGTGGAGAAAAGGAAAGGAATCCTGTTAAAGTGAAACTGGCTTTGAAGAAAGATTACAGGACAGAATGAGAATGTAAAGAAATGTGTAGGTTTGAAGTTGTGTTTTAAGAAATGAAACTGTGATCAAACTATATTGTTACAAGAATTTATTTGCAGAATTGTTCTAATATCTAGACTCCTAATATAGTTCTCTTAGACAATTGGAAATAAAGGTTTTAAACATAGAACTAAATGGATTTTGCATTACTGTATCACTGTCATGTCCCTGATCATCGATTTTCCCAAGCTTTAGAGGGTTTTCAGGGTCCCATCATTGTTATGGTATTTGGCATACAGCTTGCCAAGCTCTCCCTGGGTTAGGCATGTTGATGTTAAAGTGTGTATTCTGCCAGTACAGAACTTAATGCTTCTTTTGACTAAGACCCAAAACAAGTGGGTATATTGCATCTCATTGTGAGTAAAGTGAAATATTACCTTTTCTCTTCTTTCTACCTTTTGTATGCTTTTGATGCTTCATGGCACTATGGTGCTTTGCATAAATCCAGATAGAAAATATTTTCTCTCTGTATCTATCCATCCTTCATACATACCCGAATACTAGGTTACAGATACTAGGTTACAGACCCCTCGCACCAACGCTGGCAAGTGGGAACCTAGGGGTTTCTGTATACCTTCAATTGGGCAAGTAAAGAGCGCACAGGCTGCAGTTCTCCAGAACAATGGGCACTGTCTTGCTGTCCACTCTAGTGCAACAGATTATCCAGGAATCTGAGTATTCCCTGAAAGAGGCTATAAGAAGCAGCCACTTAGCTTCCTCCTGGCCACAGTACCAACAACATGCACTTAACCTACAGAGACTTAAATTCTAGAGACTGCAGAGATTGCTTCTTATGTGCCTCCCTCCCACAGGCACTGTTTGTAGCACTGCCTTTAAATTGGTAGAAGACTACTCTGCCAACAAGATCTGATGTGGCCTTATCCCAGAATAGGAATCATGGTCTGGTACAGGGCATCCCTCTCTGGGGAAAATGTGACAGACCTGGTTCCATTAGTCATAAGCGAAAACCACCCCCAAAGGTCTCTTACTGGAGTGACACTTCACTGTATGACACTGTTCCACCCTCCTTGGTAAAAACATGCATTTTAACTGCTATTGTCACCCAGTTCACTCTTTTCAGTTCAGATGCACTTGCCTGGCTTCTGCCTAGAAACTGACAGAAGCATGCAATTTCCCTGCCCCTCTTGGCTACTTCTGGATTAACTGCCTCAGTGGGACTTTCCTCTGGTGCCTTGGCTGAAACACTCCTGACAGTCTGAGACTTCATAACTAGTTGCAGGGAGTGATTGACTCTACCTTACCATCCCTGGTGACACTGCAATATCAGATTAATTCCTTGGCTGAACTCATTCTTCACAACCCTAGAATACTGGAGTTAATAACAGCAGACGAAGTGGGGGGGGGGGTGTCTGTTTCTTGATAAACAAAGTTGTTATTTTATTAATGAATCTGGGATAATGGAGGATATCAAGAGTATGGTTAAAATTCGTGATAGTATTAGGGAATGTCTCAATAACCACCTCCTCTTCCCCTGGACCACTGCCTCAGTCCCACTTTAGATATTTGCCTTACTGCTTTTATTGTGGTTCTCTGTCTACAAGCCTCTTGCTTACTTAGACTTGCTCAAACATGTCTTCAGGAAATGACTCAGGTACCAATTTACATTCTAGCAATAGAGCCCCTAATGACTATTTCTCTGACATGTGGAGATCCCCATGTAACATATGGGTGTGTGTATATATCGCTTTTCTTTCCTTCATGTCCTTTCCATAGTTTGTTTTAGAGCATAATTTTATTTTTGTATGAACACAGGAAGATAATTAATTTCATGCTTTTTATATCATGGGAATTAACTCTGAATAATATGTATTCCTGGGCATCTATCATATTTACTTGACTTAAGCTTCAGTTGCTCTTAGTCCCTAGCACCCAAAAGGCAGGGTCCCGATGAAGGGACTGGTTGGACCCAGGACAAACTGCAAGCTACTCTGGCATCAAAACAGGTCAGGTCAAGTGCCATAAAACTTAAGTTAGAGCATGGTCATGGATGAATTCTGTCATGACCCTAAGAGAAGAGACTGGACAAAGACCTGGTTAGGATTGAGAAGGACTAATCTGGCCTGATGACTGTAATCTGACAGTGAGATGTCACCAGGAGGAGTCCTCTTTAAGCTTAATATATCTCTTGTTGTGTTCATACAAAATGACTAGAAGTCAATCTAATATGATAGTTTAAATGAACTACCAGCAAAGGAAATGAGAAGGCAATACACTTTTGAATGGGTTAACCCTCCATGTTAATGGACCTAGAGTCCATTACTAATGCTGTGGACTTTGAATTAAATAAAAAGGGCAGAAATTTGGAGCATGGTGATGGACACTGGAGCATATAAGACCCGACCTTACAAGGCAGTCCTAAAGCGAGGGTCCACGGAAGGGAGTATCTGGGCAAAGATGGCAAGAACAGGGTGTCAGCACTGAGTGTTTGCCCTAGAGCTTCACTTGACTTCCTAGTCACATGCAGCTAAGACACAGAAAATGTATGTATGCTTAGTAAGTCATCCTAACTGCAAATATATAGCCTTGACTGGGATTGAATGGTGCCAAAGAAGAGAAGAAAAGGTCTATAATATTGAACTGTATGTGATTGGACCATTTTCTAAGCCAACACCCTCTATAAAAGATGTGTGTATGTGACAATAAAGTGAAACAGCCATCAGCTTCTCCTAAAAGGTGTTTCTCCATGCACCATCATCATTTGCCCCACGTCTGCCCAGACCAGTGTGCAATGTGTTCAAACACACTGGAGAAAAACTGTTCCCAAACAATGTTTGTAGCTAACAACTTCAACCCAATCATATTCTCTTTGGTTCAGGCATGCAAGTTTTACTTGGTGTTGGGCTCAGAACAAAGACAACATCAACAGAGTACAAGCCTATGTACTCACAGAAGGGATTTCCCATTATGAAAGAAACTAGCTAATGAAAAGTTTTGGATTATTTCAGTCCATTCAGAAAAAGGCAAAACCTGTTCTAAATGGCCTACATATTCTAAAATGGGTTTCATTACATTCAAACCTGGCACAAAAAATATCTTCAAGCTTGAGTACTCTATCCTTCATGGCTGCATTCATAGCAGTTATGATAAAAATGTCCTCAGACAAACAAAACAACTGCTACCTGTTAATTCATCCCTGCAGCTACTATTAAGATCTGAAGTTCCAAAGGGAAAAGAAATAACCAAGTCTCCAAAGGAAAGATAATGGTATCCATTTGTACTAATACTTTATCTTAATAGTCTCATAGCAATGCAGCACAATACAGTCATCCCATTGTTCATCAATTTGCTTGAGCAGGCACAAGTAATGGAGTAATATCTCCATTGTGAGACTTGTTGTCACTGTTTTTGGCATATCGAAAACACCAGGGGTAGCTTGCTGGGCTCTGCTGTGAGAGCAGGATACTCTCAATAGCTTCCTGGGCTGTCCAAGAGGGATGGAGGAATTGAACCCGGATCGGCCACGTGCAAGGTAAACAAACGCCCTACCTGCTGTGCTATCACTCCAGCCCAACAATCTCAAAAAAAGACATAAGAGGCCGAGATGTGATCCCGGGGACCACACGCATGTGCGGCCTCTCCGCAGCTGCACAGGCGTGAATCCAGACCCAGCAAAACCTCTTTCGGCGTGGGCAACTCCTCGCAGAATGTCTCCAGCCTGAGAACTAAGCCTCGGCCCCGTGCCCGCCCAGGAGGGGAAAGGTATTTCTCTCTCTCGCCTCTTTCTCTCCGGGGATGAAGGGCGCGGTGGCCGCCATATTAAGACGACCACAGATTGGGTTTTCAAGCCTGCAATTATCTAATATCTGGAAGAAATCTCCCTGGACTTCTTGTTAAAGTACAGAAATTCAAAACTGCGCGGCCGCGCGACCTTATTTGTCTTCACAGTAGGTCTGAATCTAGTGGGGTACTCCTAACAACAATAGTGAGGTTTGTGTTGAAATATTGAATGTAACCAAAGTAAACAGAATGTAAAATGAAACTTATCAGTTACAAGGTAGGGGGTAGGGGGGCGGGATGGGAGGTGTACTGTGTGGGTTTTTTTTTTTTTTGGTGGTGGTATATGGGCACTGGTGAAGGGATGGTTGTTTCAGCATTGTATAACTGAGACCTAAAAAAAAAAAGAAAGACATAAGAATGGCGGGATGAATCAGGATAAACAATTCAACAATTTTCTGCTACATGCTTAACTCACAGAAAAAAATTCAGGATTGAAGTAAAAAGATGGAAAACAATCATACAAACCATAAAATAGTAAGAGGATTAGATATAGTGACAAACACTACTTACTAAAAAAAATAGATCAGGAAGTAATCTTATCAACATACATGCACCAATGGAGTAGCAGCAAATTTTTTAAACCTGTAGCTTACAGGCCTAAGAGAAACTTTTACTAAAACATAATAGCAGTGGGAGACTTTACCTTCCAATTTCATAAATAGATCAGACAAAATATTAGTCAAGACTAAGGACCTAAATGAGGAATAAAAGGAACTGGAATTAAGTGGCCTATACCAGGCCCCCAATCACAGAAAGTCAAATGTACATTCTCATTTTGTGCACATGTAACATTCTTCAGAACAAATTATATACTAGGGCATAACTTATTGCATTAACAAATAAAAAAGACAATTAAGAATTGTTTTATGCAATGAAAGTAGAAATTAACCATCAAAACATGGGAGAAAACTCCATCTGGTAGCTAAAAAAATGCTGAAATACAAATGGGTCAGAAGGAATACAAAGAAAAATAAAGAGATTCTTGGAAACTATTGAGAATGAAGAGATTCAATGAGAATATCAAAATCCAGGAGACACAACAAACACTGTACTAAGAGAAAAATCATAGCAAACAGGCCAACAATAGAAAATAAGAAAAAAAGCTTAAGCTAACAACCTAAAGACATATCTTAAACAACTGGAGAAAAACAAGTGAATCCCAAAACTTATAGAAGGTAGGAAATAACTGAAATGATCAGAAATCAGTTATGGGGCTGGAGCAACAGCACAGTGAGTAGGGCATTTGCCTTACACGCGGCTGACCCAGGTTCAATTCCCAGCATCCCATATGGTCCCCCGAGCACTGCCAGCAGTAGTTCCTGAGTGCAGAGCCAGGAGTAATCCCTGTGCATCACCGGGTGTGACTCAAAAAGAAAAAAAAGAAAAGAAAAAAGAAATCAGTCATATAGAAATCAAGAAAGAACTGGGGCTGGAGCGATAGCACAGCGGGTAGGGCGTTTGCCTTGCACACAGCCAACCCGGGTTCGAATCCCAGCATCCCATATGGTCCCCTGAGCATGGCCAGGGGTGGTTCCTGAGTGCAGAGCCAGGAATAACCCCTGTGCATCGCCAGGTGTGACCCAAAAAGCAAAAAAAAAAAAATAATAATAATAATAATAGAAATCAAGAAAGGAATACAGACAGTCCAAAAAGCCAGGAGTTCATTGTTTAAAAAAATTAACAAGATAGCAAAACTTTAATTAGACTCACAAGAAGGAGGAAGTATCCAAATAAACTGAATAAGAGAAGACAGGTTAAAATTACAATAGACCCTAAGAAATTAAAAATATAATGAGGTTACTCTGAAAATTTTACATTAAGCTGGATAATCTAGACGAAATGGACAAATTCTTAGTTATGGAATCCCTGAACTGAATGAAGAGGAAACAGAAAATCTCAGGCAAATCACAGGCAAGGAAATTGAAACAGTAATCAAGAATTTCACCAAAAACAAAAGTTTTTGTTTTGGATGGGTTCATGATGAGTTCTACTAAAAATTCAAAGATGGCTTCAATTGCTTTTCCTTAAGCTCTTCCAAAATATAGAAGGAACAAAAAACCTTCCTAACACTTTTCATAAAGTCAATATTATACATCCAACAGCTCTATTAAACAATATGCAGTAACACGTGCTCTTATTACAATATACCATCTTACATAATACCTAGAGCAGGTAGGTACTACTAACAGTTCTTCAGGTCAATTTCCATGATGAAGATGCTTCAAAAACTACAAGCATTGGTGGTAGCTGAAATAATTTATGCCTAAAACTCAACCAACTATAATTTTGTAAATCAGTTCTTTAATAACGTAGAAAATAAAAAACATTTCTAAACCTCAACAAAATCTTAATAAACCAAATCCTAACACCTTACCC
>JASTTN010012281.1:26390-39225 GCA_030324115.1 Sorex maritimensis | reverse complement strand
AAGAGTGATTCATCCCAGGGATGCAAATTTGACTCAAACATAAAACTTCATGTTAATGTAAACATATGATATTCATACAAAAGATAAATATCAAACATCATTATCCAGATACTGATTTGATTATTTTACACTCATGGGCCACTGTGTGTGGTCTGTTCTTGCTAATTCTTTTTTGTGGGGGTCACACCTGGCGATGTACAGGGGTTACTCCTGGCTCATGCACTCAGGAATCACTCCTGGCAGTGCTCAGGGGACCATATGAGATGCTGGGAATCGAACCCGTGTCAGCCGCGTGCAAGGCAAATGCCCTACTGCCCTACCCACTGTGCTATCGCTACAGCCCCTCTTGCTATTTTCTTGACCTTGAATTGGGACATCAAACATTAGGTAACATGTAGGTTGAATTACTCTTGTTTAAATACTAGGGATATTATGAAGGGATTCTGGGACAGACTTCAGAGCCTGCAGTTACGTCAAAATCTGTGAAGTGGAATAGGTTCATTGTACAGATGAATTAGTGGTCATATCATTTGGGCAGAGAGTCTCTTGCCTGCAGGCCTGGCTGTCTTCCCCGGGGCTCCTCGGAGGGGATAGGCTCCAGCTTCCCTCCCCACCCCAAGCAGAGCTCCCGGGGGCCGAAGACCACCAGAACCTAGCTGTAGCCATGCTGGAGGCCCCTGTCCACACGTTCAGACAGGCCTCATGCCTGAAGGTACCGGCAGAGGAACCCAGGTGTGTGTAATCCCATCAACGGCCAACATCCAGAGAGACTTAGAAGCAAGCTCTCAGAAGAGAGCAATGCAGAGAGTCTCTTGCCCGCATGCAGAAGCGGTATCTTTTGCCTACTTCTCCCTCTGGGAGAAACTGGCAATCCTCTGAGAGTTTCCTGCCCACATGGGGCAGCTTTGCAAGCTTCCCATGGTGTATTCATATGCAAAATCCAGTAACAAGCTGGATCTCATTCCCCTGACCTTGAAGAGCCCCCAGTGCAACATCATTAGGAGGGCCGAGTCGAGATAGACTTCTAAGATCTCAGGGAAAGGACCAAATGAGATGTTACTGAGCCCGCCTGAGAAATCGGTGATTAACGGGATATTGTCATCATGATCGTGATCATTTGGGGTATCAGTGTGGTGACTGGGGCCACTTGGCACAGTATGAAGTGGAAGACAAATTCAGCTGGATTTCCCGCTGGTGATGCAGTTCCCTGGGTTTGAGACACAGTGGGTAAAAAGATGGACTTGAGGAAAGGGCTTTCATATGAAGATGTCCTAGGATAAATTTATTTTTTATTTGTAGTTAGGTCTTATCTACTGATATCTGAATGCATGTTTAAGGAATTATCCCTATATTGCAAAGAAAAATAATTGTAAAGACTTTTGAGTATATAATTGACATGGAATTTTATCATGTTCTAGAATAAAAGCAGCTTAGGGAAACTGAAACAGGGTTTTCAGCCTCTTAATGCCTGTTTTAAGGTTTGTGGACTACAGTCAAGCACAATAACTTCTTGGCCTGGAAGGGAATTTCTATCAACTAGCACTGATCCATAAACTGGATTTTGAAATCCACTAAACCACAGGGGACAGAGGAAACATGCCCTGAATTCACCAAAAAAGTATTTCTTTTTTTTTTTTAATTTTTTTTCTTTTTTTGGGTCACACCTGGCAATGCACAGGGGTCATTCCTAGCTCATGCACTCAGGAATTACCCCTGGCGGTGCTCAGGGGACCATATGGGATGCTGGGATTCGAACCCGGGTCGGCCACGTGCAAGGCAAATGCCCTACCCGCTGTGCTATCACTCCAGCCCCCCAAAAAGGTATTTCTCAACATTTTTCTGTAACTCTTTCAAATCTTGTTTCCAATTTATGAATCAAAGCATGATGATGACCCCCTAATATAATGCTATGATCCCCTATTTATGCTATCTCACCTAGTCCTCCCCATCGAATATCTTAAGTTGAGAAATGCTGCATTAAAATATAAGTCTAGTTCCCGGAACTGCATAACTCCTAAGTACTATTAAGATCAAACAATGCATTTCTGAGTCCTAGCACTGAACTCTGTCCAGTTGACCAAATATCACTCAGCCCCTTAAGTATTGCTGCAAGTCCTTTGCTCCTCAAAAAAAAAAAATACGAACACCACTGCACTGCATTTTTTGTAGCAATAAATGTGTGGTGTAAAGTATTTAATATATGCAGACATCAAATCTCTCAATACTTTCTTACAGTTCTCCATTTACATGTCACATAAATAAATAAATAAATAAATAAATAAATAAATAAATAAATAAATAAATCTGAGGTACAGTGTCTAAGGTGGGGAGGTTCTGGGTTTTATTCCCTTAAGAAAAAAAAAAAAGCAGTTAGCAGGTATGACAAAGATCATGTATAATGGCAAAAGTTAGTATTCTAAGTCACAGTTTAATTCTAGAAAGTCAATCCTTCTTAAAACGATCATGGCATGTACAGAAATTACAGAGAAAACAAATTAAATTTATCAGAGGAAAGTGGCTTTGTTCTGTTGTCTAACTTGACCATTCTGAAAGGATGGGCAGCTAACCTCACATTTTAAAGAAGAGTTGGACTTAAAAGTCTTGAAATCTGAGCAGAATCCATGTTGCCAAGGATAGGCCACATTGTAAGAACTCTTTATTGGGAATTTAAATTCTTACTACAGTAACAAAACAGCAAAAAATAAATACATAAGAAGTTTTCAAAAGGTTTACATCTTATATTCTGGTCTGGGCTTAGCTTTTGCCACAACTAGGAGGGATTTTTCTAGTAGAACAGGGTCTAGAATAGATATAAAGCTGTCAGCGGATGGTGTATCGTACGTAGGGGACCTCCACATCCTCGCCATTCTCGTCATTGCAGCACAGCTCAAACACCAGTGCCTGTACGTGGTGGCCCAGCTTTCGCTTTGATACATGGCTTACAATTTCTGTCATTCTGGGGAAGAAGATAATGATCAAGGATGTAGGAAACAAGAGAAGAAGGATATATATGACAAAAAAAAGTGGGTGAAAGGCATTGTCACTGTCATCAATTTGCTCGAGTGGGCACCAGTAACATCTCTATTGTGAAACTTGTTGTTACTATTTTTGGCATATCGAATATGCCATGGGTAGTTTGCCAGGTTCTGACGTGCGGGTGGGAAACTCTCAAAAGCTTGCCAGGCTCTATAAGAGAAGCTCAGGAATTGAACCTGGGTTGATCACGTGCCAGGCAAACACCCTACCCGCTGTGCTATCGCTCCAACCCAAAGAACTGTAAAAGTTGAGGCTTCCCACCCCACAAAGGGTATCCCTTAGGCTGTCCCTCATTCTACTCACGGTTGATCCAACCGATCCTTGAGTTTTGTGGCTGGCATGAAAAATGAGTAAAGCATGGACACACCTTGGGACAACATAGTGATCTCCAATTTGTGCTCTGTCTGAAGAAGAAAAATAGTGATTAGGATAGTGAGAGCAAATCACTTGCATACCTCACTCTCCAGATAAGACACTGATGCCTTACCTTGAAGTACTTAAGAAACTGCTTCAGTGTCATTTCTTTACCATTGGATTGCAGTCCTTGTACTTCAAAACGATCCCACAATGTCCATTCCTGGTTATAATACTGTTGGAAAAAAGGCAGGAGGGAGAGTAATAAAGAGAACACACAAGATTGACCTATCTCATCAGTTAACTTTTTTGTTCAAGGCTATCAGTGGCCAAACCCTACCTAACTGACATAACACATAAAGAGACCAACAAGATAAGGTATAGTGATCAACAAAATCACCTGATATAAAGTGACTTATACTCTTAAAGAGACCTACAATAGTTCTGTCATCTCTTTCACTCACCTCAAGCTCTTTGTGCCTTCTCATTACCTCTTAATTGTACTGACTCTCCTTGTAATTCCTGAACCATATAATTTACTCATACTCGTTAAAATGTATGATGAAGAGTAAGCACAGGAGCCATACCTTTCTAATGAAAAAGTTCAGTTCCCTTTTCCTCTCTTCTGCTTCTGTCTCTCCCACCCTTAGGTTACTATATAAGCCTCCTCACCTGATGACGAGGTGGGGCTAGGGGTTCAGAAAAGCCAAAGAAGGGCAGTGCCAGGTTGATGAAGCTGTTCTTATAGGATTCAAGTTTTTGGTGTCCCTGAATGACCTTGTACAACTCCAGACTCACAAGGCCAACTACTGCTGCTGTAGTTGTGGCAATGGCTGGTATAATCTTCCCTGCAATCAGTTTGCTCTGCAACACAGAAAGTGACAAATTGAGGGAGTTGAAGAGCTAGGGGAGTTGTTCACAGACTGATGATGTACAGAAGTGGCAAAATAAGACACTCAAGTATAGGAAAGAATGAGAGGTTTAGATTTAAGAGTATCAATACCTTATGCCGGTCTGCAGGGGCAATGTTATAATTCTCTGCACGAAGGTTAGAAGCAGCCACAATGAAATCCATATGAAAATTGCTGTCATCATCCTATTAAGAACATAGCATAGGATAGGGGACAGGCATGAATGAAAATAGGTTGCTGGCAATTGGAATTCAAATACATCCTGTCACACCAATCAGAGAGCTGTCTGAGTATCAAAGGACAGCAACGCCATATGAAAGTCATGTAATTTCCAACCCCCGCAACAAATTGAGGGACCCCTCTTGTCCTCCTACCATAGTGAGGCCTCCTTTCCAAGTACCTTCTCAAAGTTGATGGGATGCATCTTGAACCCAAGCAGTTTCTCTGGGCTGGGCAGCATGACTTTGAGATCTTCTAGGTGGCGATCATCTGCATAAAGAGAGAGCATATTAGTCCTACCAGGAGACTCTGATGGGACAGATTTATTTAAAAAAATAAACTCTGATAGATTGGCAGACATTCAAAAGAAGAAAAGCAACCGCTATTGGAGAGGATGTGAGGGGAAAGGGACCCTACTACACTGCTGGTGGGAATGCCAACTGGTTCAGCCCTTTTGGAAAACAATATGGACGCTTCTCAAAAAATTAGAATTGAGCTTCCATTTGACCTAGCAATACCACTACTGGGAATATATCCCAGAGAAGCAAAAAAGTATAGTTGAAATGACATCTTCACGTATACTTTCATCGCAGCACTGTGTATGACAGCCAGAATATGGAAAAAACCCGAATGCCCAAGAACAGCTGACTGGTTAAAGAAACTTTGGTACATTTATACAATGGAATACTATGCAGCTTTTAGAAAAGATGAAGTCATGAACTTTGCATATAAGTGGACCAACATGGAAAGTATCATGCTAAGTGAAATGAGTCAGAAAGAGAGAGACAGACATAGAAGAATTGCACTCATCTGTGGAATATAAAATAACAGAGAAGGAGACTAACACTCAAGAATAGTAGAAATAAGTATCAGGAGGTTGGTTCCATGGCTTGGAAGCTGACCTCACATGTTGGGGAAAAAGGCAACTCAGATAGAAAAGGGAACACCAAGTAAAATATGGATGAAGATCCCGCTCGGGAAGGGAGATCCATGCTGAAAGCAGACTAGAGACTGAACACGATGGCCACTCTATACCCCTATTGCAAACCACAACTCCCAGAAGGAGAGAGAAAACAAAAGAGAATGCCCTGCCACAGAGCGGGGTGGGGTGAGGTGGGGGAGGATGGGGCTGAGGGATGGGAGGGGTACTGGGTTCATTGGTGGTGGAGAATGGACACCGGTGGAGGGATGGGTTCTCTAACATTGTATCAGGGAAACACAAGCACGAAAATGTGTTAGTCTGTAACTGTACCCTCACGGTGACTCACTAATTAAAAAATAAATTTTAATTTATTTATTATTTTTTTTTAGTCACACCCAGTGATGCACAGGGATTACTCCTGGCTATGCACTCAGGAACCACCCCTGGAGGTGCTCAGGGGACCATATGGGATGCTGGGATTTAAACCCGGGTCGGCTGCGTGCAAGGCAAACGCCATACCCCTGTGCTATCACTCCAGTCCCATAAATAAATTTTTTAAAAAATAGAAAAAAATAAATTCTGATAGATTTTAGAAAATGAGAAAATGACTCAGGTATCAACCAAGGAGCAGATAAGTGGAGAATAGAAAACAACCACAGAGACAGGTATAGTCTAATGAGTATTATTTCATTTTTATGGGGTACCTAGAATGGTCAAAATCAGAGACACAGACAGTAAAGATATAAGTCATTGAATAGATAAAAGATTTCAGATTTCCAAGGCTGAATTTTCCATAGATCATTTCACAACAAAAATTCTTAACACTGTTAAGCTGTATCCTTTTGAATATGGTTAAGGTGGGGATAGAAAAATATTGTAGATGGTAGGGGATATGGCCCTAGCATGTGGCCAATCTGGATTCAGTTTCTAACACCCCGTATGTCCCTTCAAGTCTGCCAAGAGTGATCACTCTAAACAGCTGGGTGTGGCTTAAAAAATGGGTAAGATGATCATCTGTGTAATTCACAACACATTTAAAAAAATTAAGATGAATATGAACATTACCCAAAAGCCTAAAAATTAAGTTTCCATGTGACCATTTCTGGGAATATATCCTTGGGGCCCAAAACTAAAGGGCAGTTAAAAAAACCAAAGTTTCTTTAACCAGTCATCTGTTCTAGGGCACTCGGGTTTTTTACTACTACACTTTACTATAGAGTGTAGAAAAGGCATCTACACTCTTATATTCTTTAAAGCACTACTTAAAATTGTCAGAATCTGGAAAAAAGACAAGTGTCTGAGAACAGGTAAGTGGATACAACAACTACAGTACATCTACACAATGAGATTACACAGCTATCGGAAAAAATGAAGAGCATGGAGATTATTATGCTGTGCGGAATCACTCAGGGGCAGGGAAGATATAAAACGACTACCCTCTTTTGTTTACACCAAAAGCAATATGAGAATAATACCCAAAGACAATAGAAGCAAGGGACAGGAGGACTGGGTCATAGTAGGAAATCTGCTATATGGGGTGGTAATGGAGAGTTCAGTTTGGAAAGAGAAGAATCACTATGACAATGATAGCTGGAAATGATCATTCTGGGCAAGAACTAAGAGCTGGAAGAAGGTAAAGTGATATACATGATAACCTTTTATCACATTGCAAACCACAATGTCTAAAAAGAAAAAGGAAGGGGTGTAAGAAAGAGAGGAAGGGAAAGAGACAGAGAGACAGAGAGAAGGAGAGAGGAATAGAGAAATGCCTGCCATAGAGTGTGGTGTGTGCAGGAGGGAAACTGGGGACACATGCTGGAAAATGTACATGGGTGAAGTGATGGGTATATGATTGCAACACTGAAACTCAGTCATGAACAACTTTGGAACAACTTTGGAACTTTGTATTAATAAAAAAAAATTCAACAACAATAAAAATAAGGTAAAGATGGAATTGTAAAGTTAGGAGAATATAAAAAAATCAGAGTTTGTGAAAGAGATGAAAACAAGAGAGGGAAGGAAGGGGAAAGAATACACATAAAGAGACATTATAAATAAATGCATGGGGGAAGAGAAACAAATGAAATGAACTTAATAGAAGGAAATTCAAATAGGGAGATTAAGAAAAAATGGCAACAATACCATAAAGAATAAAAAGTAGAGGAGGGAAAACATATGAAGGAAAGATCATTAGGGAAAAAGTAAAGAAATACTAAAAAACATAGAAACATAGAGAAATAGAAGTAACAGGTTACCTGGAATGGAAAATATGAGGAAGACAAAGTAATGCAGATAAAGAAACAAGGGGCTGGAGTAATAGCACAGTGGGTAGCGCATTTGCCTTGCATGCGGCTGACGAAAATTCGATTCCCAGCATCCCATATGGTCCCCTCTGCACTACCAGGAGTAAGCCCTGTGCATCGCCAGGTGTGACCCAAAAAGAAAAAACAAAACAAAAAACAAGAAACAAAGTAGTGTGCAGAAAAAATAGGTCAAGTGTACTTATCACTGTATCACTGTCATCCGGTTGTTCATCGATTTATTCGAGCCAGCACAAGCCAACACCAGTAACGTCTCCATTAGTCCCAGCCCTGAGATCTTAGCAGCTTCTCCTTACTCATCTTTCCCAATGATTGGAGGCTCTTTCAGGGCCAGGGGAATGAGACCTGTTGTTGTTACTGTTTTTGGCATACAAATATGCCACAGGGAGCTTGCCAGGCTCTGCTGTGCAGGTGGTATACTCTTGGTAGCTTGCCAGGCTCTCTGAGAGGCACATGTATATATACATATATATACATATTTCCCTCTATAATTTTGTAGAAAATGGGCAGGGAGTGTGATGTGATGTGTCATGCAGCAGTGAGGCAGCCGTGCAGTCCAGGAATACGTTCACTCATGCGTGAGACTCAGACCGAGCTTGTGGAAAGTGGCCTGGAGCGTGGCAGTGGTTGGGTAGTGAAGGTCGGCTGCCGGGGCTGGGTCCCCTGGGGCGGGAAGGGTTCTTACCCGCCCCCTCTGGGGTGCCCCGAATGGAAACAGTCTGGCACAGAGTCCAGTGGCATGTTATAGGAGCCTCCTTCCAGGAGAAGCAGCCATGAGTTATAGAGGAGGGTCGATGAGGAGATTATCTACAAGTATACTTATATAGCATGAAATAAGATAGAAAATGTAGTGTAACATTGGGTTTGTCCGTTCAGCCTTGCTGGAGGGAATTTAGGCTTACAGAATTATACCCATCACAGTGACTCCCATTCTTTTGTTTATCTATAAACTCTTCTCTGCACTCTCCTTCCCATCCAGTTAATCACCTTTCCCTTGATCAAATCAGATCTTTCTAAGGACTCTGAACTTGTATTGTAAGTTAATGTCTTTTGCATAGTTTACCTTAAAGCAATGTCCTTTCTGTATGGACACAGGAAGACAATTAATGTTATGCTCTTGTAACTTGGGAGTTGACTGACTCCAAATAATATTTACCCCTGGGCATCTGCTTTCTTGACTCAGCTGCCCTTAGTTCCTAGCACCCCAAAAGCAGGGTTCCGATGAGCGACAGAATGGACCCAGGGCAAGCTGTGAGCTACCCTAGCATAGAAATGGGCCAGGACAAGGTGCCACAATACTCAACTATATGTTAGAGCATGGTCATGGACAAATGCTGTCATGATCCAAAAGTAATGATGAAATTAGGACCCTGCTGGGGTTAGGAAGATTAAGCTGGCCTGAGGATTGTGGTCTGGAATATATAGTGAGATGTCCTCAGGAAGAACCAAATTCTAAGTTTGATATATCTCTTACTGTGCCCATACAGAATGACATTGCTAGAAATATTTGAAGTAGATTTACTACAACTATTTAAGTGGATTAAGCTAAACTGAGGAAAGAAGAAAGTGAAACACCCTTGAGCAGATCTCCTAGTAATCTGGGATAATCTCTTTACATGAGATTTTGTTAATCTCCTGGAGGAGTGGTCTTACACCTCTTTGTTGACTTGTTAATGTTCAACCCACCTTTGAGTGACCACCTTATGTAATTGCTATATACACTATATATGCTAAGACTGTAGGAGAAGGGAGAAAACACAGAAGCAGAGCATAAGGCGAAAGAAGTGAGAGCGAGTGAGGCTTGGGAGAGAGAGAAGCAGAAGGGCTGAAGAGAGAAGCAGAAGGGGAAAGGAGATGGGAATAAACTTCAATTTATACCGACCAGCTGGCCCTCATTCCTTCCTTCACCTATCACCATCAACCTCCAAGGGGTGGGGGAAGCGGCATGAGACTCACCGAACACAAGCAGTGGGAGAGACAGAGTGCTGCTGCCCTTTTGTGAATACACAGAAGAGACAAATAAAGTAAAAAAACAAGTAAAGCTAAGAGATTTTGAGAGGGAGAAGGAAAGTAAAAGTCAATACTAGAACCAAAAGGTTGCAAAGGGAAGAACATATAAATAGATAAATAGCTGAAGTGGTAAAGCAGAGCACATGCCTAGCATGTGGGAAGCACAATTCACACATGAATGCCATAGCACTGCCTACTACAGCTCTGGTGACCTCTAAACAACACATAGAGTTATGTCAGCAGCAGTGGAATTAAGCAGCTAACTTCACAGCACTGTTGGGTATGAGAACTAATCAGGGTGCCAGCACTGGGTGAACTATCAGTAGGATTGGAGTATGCCCCAGGACTACAAAAAGCTTTCCAATAAAAAAGCACACAGAAGGAAAATATGGGTATGAGAGGAAAGGTGTACTGGCAGAAAAAAGAATAACAGGGAAGAAATCAAGGCAAAGAAAATATTACTCCTTCATTTTCAAACCTACCCAGTAGTAATGTTTCAAGTGGGTATATCTTATCTCTCAGCCCAAAAGTGAGTAAAGTTCAACAGACAAGAAGAGAGAAACAAGGCAAACACATCAAAAGTAGACGAATAATTTGTTATGTAGAGTCAAAATGGGAAGAAAAGAACCAAAAACCAAATCAAGACAGAGTATAGTAAATCCTAATTTTCTACCCCAGATAAACTGATCTGAAAAAAAAAAAGAAAGAAAAGAACAAAATAAGGTAAATATCATAAAGTAGATTATTATCTTGGGACTCAGAATGTGAAGAAAAGAATCTGCTTGTTTTCAATGATGTGTATAAATTTCAGGCCTGGGATCTCGAAGCATACCCAGTGCCAAAATATTACTAGTAGTGGGTTTGAAAAATCAAGGAGTAAATGGGGTGTGGTGGTGGCTCCAGGAAAAGTGGATAAAATTTCTCACCAACTGAGGCACTGGTGCTTCGAAGTTCCTGGTCAGAGACATGAATCTTGATACCAGACTTTGGAGTGAAGTCAGGAATCTTCACAGACTGTAGAAGTGTGACCACAGCAGCTCGGTCTTTAGAGCCTGTCAGTCCATAGGTCTGTGCAAAGAGGTTGGCAGCTGCCATAATATAGTCCAGATGTAAGGGCTAAAAGGAAGGCAGAGTGGGGTAAGTACAACAGTCCTTACCTGAAAAGCCTCACTTCTTGATCTCAAGTCCACTTTCCACAAAAATGTGACTTACATTGTTGATATCAAAGATGAGTGGGTGTGGACAGCGCTTGGGTCCAGACCAAAATGGGGCTCCTGAGCTTGTAATCTAATAAAATAGAAAGATTTTTGGGGAACATGATCTAAAGAGGAGATTCCATCTGATATTCTTACCTACTCATCTCAGTCCCAGGAATTTTAATTCTTTATCCCCAGGCACTCAGTACAAGATGCAAAACTACTTATTAAATCCTATGAAGTTCATAATAGGGGATTATATGATAAACAGAGAAATTCCTTCCCCAAATCTAAAGGGAGCTGGAATATGAAATGTAATTCTAATGTTCTGGACTCCTAAGTTATTTCCTAGAATCTTTTTAGCCCTATCCAGTAATTGCTAATGAGTCATACTCCTCATAAACAGTATTAGATGTTTTTCTTAAGAGATTGAGAAAAAAGTAGCACTTTAGCACTGTCATCCTATTGTTCACAGATTTGCTCAAGCGGGCACCAGTAATGTCTCATTGTGAGACTTATTGTTACTATTTTTGGCATATCAAATATGCCACGGGTAGCTTGCCAGGCTCTGCCATGTGGGCGGGATGCTCTCAGTACTTTGCTGGGCTCTCCGAGACAGATGGAGGAATCAACCCAGGTCAGCCACGTGCAAGGTAAATGCCCTACCCACTGTGCTACTGCTCCAGTCCCGAGATGTGAGGGCAATCTGGCTGTGACATCTGTCACCCCATTAATCGCTAGAGTTGATTCGGCTAATCTGACTAGCTAGGCAGGTTTCCCCTTCCTCCCTCATGGCTCCACGTGTGTCCCATTCCTCCAGAAGCTGCGTGCTCAGTTGAAGAGGACAGCCTTCCCTGAATAGAGATAGACTGGTCCTCGGTTGAGGGCATAAGGGTAGTTGAGCTCTCCTGCTAGTACCTCTAAACAAGCTCGCAAGAAAAACAAGTACTGTGTTGAAAACAAATCTGAATAAAACAAAAACACAGGTTCAATTACTTTATGCAATTTCCATATTTCTGGAAGTGCACGCCATAGCTAGTTTAACTAGAATTACTCATGTTAGTAACTCTGCCCTTAGTAGACTCTATTTCTCATTATGCCAAGTGAACCCAGTAACTATTAATACCTGATCAGGAGGAAAGTTGTGTAGTAACTGCTGGATGGTATGAGAGTATCTGTTGTGCCAGTGGTGGAAGGCCCAGATCACACAGTCAGCCCAGGTTTGTGGCTTCTGCAGTACTAGGCTGCGCTGCAAGGCCTCCAAGATCTCTAATGGTTGGCTGCCCCCCAGCCTCAGTGTCCGTTCCATAAACTTGGAGTCTCTATCAAGAATCAGAGTACAGGGATAAGGCTACATTGCGGCTTTTCAGTTTTACTGAAAAGTTAATCCTTAACTCCAATTATGTAAAATATAAGAATGCACTTTGTTCAGAAAATCTACTCAAGTATCAGTGGCTAAATGTATCATACCCACTGACAACAGAAAGTCAAGGAACTTTTAGACCAAGGAATACTCACATGAGGTACTGATTGACAGTTTCTGCTGGCTGTTTAAAGAGGCCTTCAAATTCATCCCGAGCCCACTGTGGAAACATAGATTACTTAAGATTATGGAAAATATGTTTTTAAAGATAAGAGAATGACTCTCATGGTGCCTGGCTCTGTGGAGCCAGAGCAGTTTTACATTCAGAGGAACTACAAGCAATCAAATGACCTTACTGGCTGGGAATCAACATTATGAGTAGACAATCATTGTATGACTAAAACATAAGCGTGAAAGTTTTCTAAGTCTGTAACGGTACCTCACAGTGATTCATTAAAAAAAAAAAAAAACCACACATCCACACATCCAAACAGTAGAAAGTG
>JASTTN010012281.1:11471-22525 GCA_030324115.1 Sorex maritimensis | reverse complement strand
GCAAGGCAAACACCCTACCTGCTGTGCTATTGCTCCAGCCCCTGTCTGCTTCATTTTTTACAACTGACTTTGTGGGATGACTGGTCTGCACAGCTTTGAGGTGGCATTTTCCCACAAATGGAGTACTCTGATATGATTAACAAGAAACCATCATAGAGTACAGACCTATGATGCTACTTCATATGGTGAAATTTAAGGTGCCCAAACAGAAGGCTAGTAAGAGACATGTTAAGAGAACGCAAAAATATTAGGATTCATAGCCATGGATCAATAATTAAGCAAATGTTATAAGTGAGTAAGTAATTGAATATGGAGCAACACAACAATAAAACCAGTGTTCAAATCCTTGTGATACCTTCAGATATCTACATTCAGACCACAACTTGCTAAAACTGCTGTCTTACAACCAACAACATTGCCTGTGAATTCCAGATTATGGCAAGTTTTGACCAGTAATTTTGAAAGAAAATTGGGTGGACTTTGAGAATGAAGCAAACCCAGAGAGAGGAAGCTTCCTCTGGAACTTTTCTGACTTGGGCTATAGTAAGGACAGTCTAGTTGTTAATGGTCTGGGATAAAACTCTGGAAGCTCCAAAGGATAGTGATAGTATCCATGATACTGAGTATGACAAGATTGCCAGAGATGGCTGGGGGAGGCATAAGGCCCACCACCTTAATGCTGATGGACAAGGACTGCAAAATACTTTTCATTTCTACTTCTGAGAAGAAAGCATAAGTACTGGCACCTAAAGACCTTCAACAGAAAACAGCCCTTCTTTGGCTGGTCTGATATCAATTTTTGAACCCACTAATAATTTTTAAGAGAAATCCACCCCTTTATAGGAGATGTAATGTGTGTTCATTATTTTAACTCTTACATTCTACCTCTATCAACTAATATTTGTTTTTGACCTATGTTCTACAGAAAATAGTAAATTTCATAAGTAAAATCAAACATTTACTTTCTTTTCTTCTTGACACTTTTAGTACATTTTGCTATGTAGTTTCTTACAATAAATTCAACAACTGCTAAGAAAAACAAAATTGCCTCTCTCTGAGTTAGAACTGTGAAGAAGATATTTATCTCAGATTTACAACTATTAGGCAATAATTTAACTTGCCAGTTTGAAACCATAGAGGCCCTCCATACCAGAGCAGATGCACAACAGGAACAGGCTCTGCCCAAAGGTAAGGAACTGGTGCCTCTTCTCAAAGCAGCAAGATAATCTCAATTCCACAACAGACACCCCTCAACCCAGATTTCCCAGGCAGTGTGGTGGGGAAAAGAGGAGGGGACACATGCTGAGAGTGAAATGGGAAAGACACATGCCCAGACTACAAAAAAAAGCGATGGTAAAAAGAGGAGAACCCCACCCCATGGGTAGTGGGCAAAGATTGCAATCAGCTTAGAATATTTAACAAGCTCAATGAAATGAGGGGACAGGATGAGTAAACTCCAAGATAGGGTGCAGAAAACCCCAGAAACAGCAGAAGATGGAAAAAAAGGTCTGTTTTTTGATGTACAATGTTGTAATTTTATTAATGAATCTGGGATAATTGAGGATTATATCTAAATATGGTTAAAATTTGCAGTAATCTTAGGAAACACTTTAATAACCAGCCCCTTTTCTCCAGGTCCATTGCCTCAGTCCTACCTTGGATATTTGCCTCCATCAATTTACAGTTCAGCAATATGAACCCCTAACAACCAATTCTTCTATATATGCATATATTGCCTTTTCATTTCATTTTACATTGCTTTTCTCTTTCCTTTATGTTCTTTTCATAGTTTATTTTTAGAGCAATGTCCCTTTTGTAAGAACATAGGAAGACAGTTCATACCATGCTATTGTGTCATGGGAGTTAATAGACTTCGAATAAAATTTATTCCTGGACATCTGTCATATTCACTTGACTTCAGATTCAGTTGCCCTTAGTTCCTAGCACCCAAAAGCAGAGTCTCAGTGAAGGGATGGATGGACACAGGACAAGCTGCAGGCTATCCTGGCATTGAAATGGGATAGACCAAGTGCCACAAAACTTATCATAACTGAAGAGCATGGTTGTGGTCGAATTCTGTCATGACCCTAAGAGAAATGACTGGATAAGGGCCCTGCTGGGTTGGGAAAGACTAATCTGGCCTGAGGACTGCAATAATAGCGAGATGTCCCCAAGAGGAGCCGCCTCGAAAGAGGGAGTACCTGGGCAAAGTTGGCAAGAACAGGGTGTCAGCCAGCACCAGGTATTTGGCCTTGAGCCTCACTCGACCTCCTAGTCACATGAGCCCTAGACATGGAAACTGTCACATATGCTTAGCAAGTCATCCTAAATGTAGCATCTAGCCTTGATTGGGATTGGACAGGGGCAAAGCAGAGTTGGGTAGGTGATAGGCCAGTAATGCTAAATTTTCAGTGATTTGACTATTCTCTTAAGCCAAGACCCCCTATAAAATAAGTGTGTATTTGGCAATAAAGTGAACAGCCATTAGCTGCTCCTGGAAGGTGCTCCTCTGTGTGCCCGTTATCCTTTGCCCCAAATCTGCCCGTCCTGGTGTGCAACATTTCCAGGCACTGTTGGGGGGAAAACTGTTCCCCAACTCCCCAGAAACAGCAAAAGATGGAAGCATTAAAGCATTAAAGTAGTTAACAATTGAGGAAAGCATTCAACTGAGTGGAGAATATGGTGCTAAAAGGTAAAGTGAAAAAAAACTTCTTTTTTTTAATAGCACCTAAAACTTAATTAAAATCCCACACTCTTGATAGTATTTTCACTGACCCTGTGGGGGGTGGAAGAAGGTGAACCCAGAGGGGCTTGGCACCAAGTGCCTGGCTGCCCCATCTCCCCCCAAAAGGCAACTTTAGTAAAATCACAATGGTGGTTGGGAGGTAAATTCAGTCTGGTGACAATTCCTGGAAACAAACAAGAATGAAGACATGAGCTACCAGAACTTGTGGGACACAGAAATGCAAAGGAAAGTTTACAGCTATGCAAGCATTCCTTAGGAAGGAAGAAAGGGCTCATATAAAAAACCTAACAGCACAGCTTAATAAATAAAAAAATGATCAACAAAAAGAGCACAAAGTAGGCAAGAAGAAGAAAATAATACAACTTAGACAAAAATTAATGAACTGGAATCCAAAAGATTAATGAAAAAGACCTAGCTCCTTGAAAAAATAAATAAAATTGACTAACCACTAGCAAAATTCACAAAGAAAGAGAAAAAGCTAATAAATCAAATCAGAAATGAAAAGAGAAATGTCATAACAAGCATCACAGAAACTCAAAGGATCACCAGAGATTGATTACTTTGAAAATCAAAGGCTATGAAATGAGAGAACCTAGAATAAAGCAGATAAATTATTGGGGTCATAGACTCCTAAGGCTGAATCAAGAAGATATGGAACATCTGGACAGGCCTATTGCTACTGAGAAAATTGAAGACTGTAATAAAATTCTTCCAGAAACAAAAGGGCAGACCCAGACAGACTTGCTAAGAGCTCTATCAAATTTTTATGGAACAGCTACTGCCAGTTCTTTCGAGAAATCTTAGACACATAAAGTAACACTATAAACTCTACTATACTAACATCTCAGTAGAAAAACAACAAATTAGATGGGAAAGTACCATAAAAACCAACTAAACTCAATTAGAAACAATTAACATAGAATGTCCACTAGCAACAAAAGCTTAGTAAAACCCTCAACATGGACATAATGTCCCCCTAACAATTTTTATAAAATTTCTCTTACTAAAATTTTTTCTGATAACCTTACTGGCCAGTGGTAACAGTATAAAATTATTTTGAGGGCAGGCTTGAGAAGTAATTGGGAAAATGGGGACAATGGTGGAGAGAAAGTGATGGGATTGGTATTAGAATACTGTATAGCTGTAACAAATGCATCATGAACAAGTCTGTAAGCTAGTTTGTTTAAAGTGTTTAAAACCCTTGATATTAGACTTAATTCATAGTGTATATTGTGTAAAATAATTGTCAAAACCGAATGGGGGCACTGGAGGTGGGCAGTTCCAGCCCGCTCCTAACCCCAGAAGTCATGCCCTCAAGCTGCCCTGGTGCCATCTTGCCAAAATCAGCAGTGAAGAATCCTGGCCGGCAGACACCACACACTGGAGAATGCTCTGGACCCCAAACCAAGCCGATAACCCGGGGTGCCCCAGACAGAAAAGGTGCAATCTCCCCGCCTTCTCCAGATGGAATCCCGGCGACACTGAGCTTCTACAAACATGGCTCCATTATGTGGGGACCTTTCCTGATATACAAAAAACCGCTCAGGAACGGCTCCTCCACCGCTGAATAGCTATAATCTCAGAGGCACACAAACTAATCTCAGAACGCAGTGGCTGCTGGCAGATATACTCCTGGACTTTGAACTAAGCTAGGCCCCATGCCGCCCTGGGAGGGGAAGGGTTTTTGTCCCTTGGCCTTTTCCCCTTTGTAGCAGCATGGTGACTGCCATCTTTCAGAGCTAATTAGATAGGTAGGAGCTTGCAGTGATGGGGTGCGCAGGAAATCTCACGATGGGGGGAGGCAGAAATAGCCCTGCTTCCTACCCAAATGTGATGCCAACCGGCTGCCCATGAACAACTCCTCTGTTCCTAACAGCCATGATTCCAGAGGCACACAACCCAACCTCGGAACACACCGGCTGCTGGCAGAAATACTTCTGGACTTAATTGCTAAAATACCAGAATTCTGAAGTCAACGTCCTGCTGGCTTGGGCTCTTCAGGACCCCTACCCCCCACTTTGGCACCACTGCCAGTCAACCTCAGTGCCACCCTAATTCACACTTCCTGCCCAGATTGTTGGGGCGTGTTCTTACGTCGGAGGCGGGGCCTCAAAAGGGGCGTAGCCTCCCTTTGAAGCAGCAGCCACTATGGCCCCAGTTGTTTCTCCCCTCTCAATGCATTGCTCACTTATGTCACAATTTATATAACCTACTCTTTTGAAGAACATCGTGGCTTTCTTATAAATATATGCCAATCATCAACTACCCTATCCCATCCTAATTTCATAAAGACTGTCAGTGAACACAAGAGGTTGCACAAAAAACCTTTAAAAAGAGGTTATAGTCAGGAAGAGTGCCTGAGGGTAAGACCTATAACAACATGAAGAAACAGCAAAAATTCCCACCACTAGGAGGGAATGAAGAAAAAAATCACAGAAGCCTCAACAGGGACTGCCCAAAGCCTCCTCTCAGATAGAGAATTCAGAGAGGAAATCATGACGATGAATTTATTGGATGTCTGTTCCATAGTTGCTTTGAGATTTAATCCCGAAAGCTTTGTAATTGTTCTCACAGTGATTCAATAATATATATATATATATATATATATATACATATATCAAAGAGATATAAAACACTGATAGAACTCTGTAAGGATAAAACAGAAAACCCTATCCAAAAAATGGGGGAGTATGATGAACAGAAACTTCCTCAAAGAAATACAAATGTCCAAAAGGTATATGAGAAAATGCTCTGTATCATCAGGGAAATGCAAATCAAAATGAGATCAATTCATACTACAAAGACTAGCACTCAACTAAAAGAACAGCACAGGTTAGGGAAGATATGGTGTAAAGTCATTTATTGCTAGTGATTGCTATATGGAATATGGACATCCCTCGAAAACCTAAGAATTGAATTTCCATAAAAGCTGGCAATTTCATTCCTTGGAATATATTCCAAGGATTCAAAAGCACAAATCAAAATTCATCTGCACTCTTATGTTCACTGCAGTATTAATTAAAATAGCCTAAATCTGGAAACAAATCATTCATGAATAGATGATTGAATAAAGAAAATGTGGTACATATACACAATCAAAGTCATAAGAAAAGGGGAAGGCATGCAATTTTCTGCTATAGTGGATGGATCTGGAGAGTATCATTATTGAGTGAAGTTAATGAGAGAGAGAGAGACAGAAAAAGATGATTTCGCTCATAGGTGGGATATAAAGAAATTTCACAGAGGAATATCAAATGCCTAAATAAAAAATGAAGAGCAGGGGGCTGGAGTGATAGCACAGTGGATAGGGCATTTGTTTTGCATTCGGCAAACCTGGGTTTGATTCCCAGCATCCCATATGGCCCCCTAGCACCACCAGGAGTAATTCCTGAGTGCAGAGCCAGGAGAACCCCTGTGCATCACTGGGTGTGACCCAAGAGGAAAAAAATCCAGTCACACAGTTTGCATCAACTTAGATGGAATTAAATGGTACCAAGCTAAGTAAAATAAGCCAGAGGCAGAAAGACAAATAGAGAATGATCTCATTCACCTGTGGTAGAGAAATTATTATACATGAGAATACCAAGCTGGGTGGGTGAAGAGGTAGGTAAAAGGATCGGATTGACTGAAATAACAGAGAGCATGTGTGTATGGTGGCTAAAGGAGGTAGCAGTATGCAACAGAATAGCAACAGTGGAGAGAAAGGAAAATTGAAAGAGGGAGCAATACAAGAGAAAAATCCTAGGGTATTTCAGTGGTAGTGGTGTGCAGTAACTCTGCACATGAGTACCATAAACTTAAACTTTATTTTAACCCTATCTAAGTAAAAAAATGAAATAAAAAAAAACTTTCTTACAAAGCAAGTTTTGTAGTAAAAAAAAAGAGGGTGAGGCATAAGGTCTAAATAATAGAACATGCTCTTCATATAGAAGGCTCTAGGTGTGACTGGGTATGAAAAAATTCAGGAATTGGTCCAAGACTAATCCCAACCCATCAAGTATAATTCCATTAGCTCCTGGAATAAAAGCAAAATAAAATTACAGTTCAGAATTCTGGTGAAAAGTGAGGGAAAAAATGTAAAAAAGGCACATTAAGACTAAGGCCTACATCATCTTAATTTTAAGACCTTCTTGGCCGAAAGTCTTCCAGGTTCAGTCTTCCAACCCTCTCCTCTTTCCACTTATCCTTCCTTCCCCTACAGTGAATTACCTGTAGTGTGTGCTCAATGGCATGGGGGAAGTTCTTCAGTGTGCATATGGGAATAGACTTCTCAGGAGGGTCTTGGCTGGAACTGTATGACTCTGTCAGAAAGGGAATAACCACCTGCACGTTACCCTTAGTCCCCAATGTGCCTGACTCTAGCAGTGGTTTACGGTAGTACACACAGCGATGGTCCATGTACATGCCTGTAAATGAAAGGAAGGAAAATGACATTAAGGTCATGAAGATAAAAAACCTCTCAAATACACATCCAATTGCCCTGCCCTCTTCTGCCTTCACACTCACGGGCATCCACATTGTCAAGGGCATTGGCCACACCATCCAGGTTTTGGAAGAAATCATCATCATAGATATTCTCTGTGTCAGGGCCCACACGGTTCTGATGGCTCTTTACTCGAATATGTGGATTTATTTGCTGTACAGCTGCTGCAGCTGTGTCAGATTTCAGTTTCTGGGTTGAAATGGAGAAACAGCCATTTGCATATATTCACTCATCTTTTCAGAACTTTATGAAACTGACTGACTTAATAATGGATAAGAACCAAAAAGGTTGGGGCTGGAGCAGGTAGGGCATTTGTCTTGCACACGGCCAACCCAGGTTTGATCCCCAGTATCCCATACGGTCCCCCAGCACCACAGGAATAATTACTGCCAGGAATAAATAAGGAGTACAGAGTCAGGAGTAACCCCTGAGCGTAGTTGGCTGTGACCCAAAAAGCAGAAAAAAAGAAAAAGCTTAAAAAAAGAAGAACCAAATAGCTCATGACATTGACTGTGTACATGGTTAGAATATGTAGAGATTATATTTAACAACAGAGAAATAAGGAAGGAAGCAAGAAAGGAAGGAAGCAAATTCAATGGCAGATGATATTGTTTAAGTGTCAAGGGCTGAGTCATTTACCAAAAAATGAAAATAGGAGCCAGAATAGTGTTGGTTTTTCCCAGTAGTAATGCTTATGAGGTTCGGGGCAATTTTCAGTCAATTGGACATGGTTCAATATAAGGGTCTGAGGATATGGTGATGATTGGGCCCTGAGGTTTCATGTATTATCTAGAAAATCCCATGTAAGCAGGATGGTGTTTGGAGTGCCTCTAAGGTTGCATTTATTGATGACACAGGATTATGAATGTGATTGGGATTACACTGGAATTGACTATGCGCAAAGCAAGTTCCTTAATCTATACTTTCTCAAATTCCCAAAATAGTGTTTTGTGCAGAAGAGGCTCAAATTGACTTGGGTTCTCAGAAGCCAAAAGTACTTACTGACCATAACTACCACACTCACCATAACATCCCAGGGTCGGAACAGAAACTGCCGATTCAGATTAGATTTTTCAATGGTATCCATGTCTGTGATGGTAATTTCCCCATCTTCCCCACAGCCTAATCCAATCAAGGCAAAGTTCTTGAGCAACTCACAGCCAATGGCTCCTGCACCCACCTGGGAGGAAACAGGGAAGAAAAGATACAAAGGCTAGTTAGGATGGCTAAGGGTGGCAAAATTACATATTTATCTTTAACTTTCTAGAGACAGAAAGAGAGAAAAACAGTCTTGACATTCATAATCTAGTACCAGCCTATAAACAAATGTGGAAGGAGGTAGAAAATCAGAAATAAAGGAGCACATGGGGCCTAATGATAAACAAAATTGTAGACAAGGTAGAAGAATCTCATATGAGACTTATCAGAGGTACAAAACTCTAGGATAGGTATTAACAGGCGAGGCACACAAAGGTAGATTGTATTCAATGTAATCACTGACCAAAAAAAACTTCTGCTTTCCCAGTTTTTCTTGAAGATCTGATCCAAATACAGCCACCTGTCCATCATAACGGTTCTCACACTAGTTCACAAGAAGATAATGTCAGATGAAAATTGTCAAATAATGGATTTTAATAAAGATTTCCTAATATACACCACCTACATACCGGGAGGCACTTGTCCTCTCTAAGGGATGTTTTGTCCTCAGGTAGACACTCAAGAGCATCAAAATATAGCCACTGCATTATAGGCATAAACTTTCCAGAGCAGGCCTGAGGAAGAGTAACATCTATTGAGTGTTTAATTAGGATATGGCAGCAACATCAGAAAATAATAATTAGGAAGGCATTCAACCAACCCCGCACAGTGCACTTTTTCACTATGCACACCTTCATAATCTCCTGGGCAGCCAATCCCCCAATAAAAGCATTGATGGGTGCCAGATCCCCAGAAGCCACATATGCCAGCTTCCGTATGAGGTCTTCATCCAGATGGTCCTGTTGCACTGTTGGCAGAGCTTCAGCATTCACAGCCTGTGCCAGGATGAACAATTCTGTAGCATCCTCCTGGTTAAGAAAAATATACCCAAGGTCTGTCAAAACACTGTGAGGGAAGTGAAAGAAAAAACAAAATAAATGTGTTATTTGTTATCAAGAAATAGTGGTGGAGAGATTAGCTATCCCATCAATCTACCTCATTGTGGGATCGTGGGGAACGGCCATGCTGAGAACAGAACTGGTGCAGAGCCTGGAAACCAATATGCAGATGTGCAGGACGAGACTCCTTGGCAAAATCCGTTATCACAAAGTCTGGCTCTGCCAGTGAAGCTGGCAAAGATTTCTGAAGAAAGCGGCACATCAGGAGCAGAGAAGAGAAAAACTTAAATCCTTTGAACCCCAGAGACCACCTTTAATACAAACTCACAAAGTTAATCTTCTTAGGTACTTTGACCTGACTGACGATGCCACCACGGATATAGTCAGAAAAAGCAGAAGTGTCACAGATACTGAAGGTGTAAGGACCTGCAAAAGAAAAGGATGGAGATACACCTCTTAGTGGCTGCATCAGAAAGTGGTGGTGGATAGTAAGTCATTCTTCTTGTCCTACTACCAAGATGTACAACATGATCAAAACAAAAATTAAAAGCTATTTAACCCAGCCACATTATGTACATAGTCATAATTCCTGGCAGCCAGATCCTCAATAAGTATATCTATGCTCTAGGCTCTCTTCATTGTATCTAGTGACAACCTGGGATAAGTGTCTAAGGATATCAATTACCTTTTCAGTTACAAAATGCCATCTTTTTAAACAAATGGGACTATCTTAAGCTAAGAAGCTTCTTCACCTCAAAAGATACAGTGGCCAGAATACAAAGACAATCTACAGAATGGGAAAGGATATTCACCCGATACCCATCATAAGGGGTTGATATCAAGGATATATAAGACACTTGTTGAACCCTACAAGAAGAAAACATCCAACTCCATCAAAAAATGGGGCAAAGAAATGAACAGAAATTTTCTCAAAGAAGAAATCTAAATGGCCAAAAAGCACATGAAAAAATGCTCTTCATCACTAATCATCAGGGACACGCAGATCAAAACAACAATGAGAAATCACCTCACACCACAGAGACTGGCCCACATCCAAAGAACAAAAGCAACTGGTGTTTGCTTAGATGTGGGGAGAAAGGGACTCTCCTTCACTGCTGGTGGGAATGCCAACTGGTTCAGTCTTTTTGGAAAACATTATAAACACTTCTTAAAAAATTAGAAATTGAGCTGCCATTTGACCCAGCAATACCACTTTTGGGAGTAAATCCTGGAGACACAAAAAAGTATAGGAGAAATGACATCTGCACTTGTTTGCTCATTGCAGCACAGTTTACAATAGCCAGAATCTGGAAAAAACCTGAGAACAGATGATTAGTTAAAGAAACTTTGGCACATCTACACAATGGAATATTATGCAGCTGTTAGAAAAGATGAAGTTATAAAATTTGTATATAAGTGGATCAACATGGAAAGTATTATGTTAAATGAAATGGGACAGAAAGAGGGGGAACAGACATAGAAAGATTGCACTCATTTGTGGAATTTAAAGTAATAAAATAGATTAACACCCAAGAGTAGTAGAGATAAGCAACAAGAGGATAGCTCCACAGGTTGGAAGCTGACCTCACACATTTGGGGAAAAGGCAGCTAGGATAGATGAGGGACCATCAAGTAAAGGGTGCTTGGAGGGCCCGCTTGGGATGGGAGTTGCGTGCTGAAAACAGACTATAGACCAAACATGATGGCCACTTAATACCACTATTGCAAA
>JASTTN010012280.1:167871-198436 GCA_030324115.1 Sorex maritimensis | reverse complement strand
GTGTGCTGCCCCAAACCAAAACATTAATGATAAAATAATAAAAGTAATTACAATAATTAAAATTCTTCTTTATATAAATTTCTTGAAATTGTGCATATCTTATTCTCACAACTTTTCTTGAAATTGTGCATATTTTACTCTCACAACTCATCTCAATTTGCACTGCTACATTTCAAGAGTTCCAAGATCTTATGTGGCCAGAAGGCACAGGCTCCTGCAGTGCAGTAAACACTGAAAATGGTCCCGGTTTTCAGAATGATTATTGCAGGTGACTCTGTGTGTGTCAGATTTTTTTTGTGAAGCTGGAGATCAAAGTCAGGGCCTTACATACATTCTCCTCTACCTTGGTAGATAGATCTACATCCCCAGCCCCTGAGTGATTTTTAAGAAATAACTTTGGCTTACTTTTTATTATTCTCTAACAGTCATATTGCATGTGTTGATGTATTTTTAATGTGTGATTTTAAATATCTTGGAGTATCAGGGAAATTTAAATGAATGAATTTTTACATTCATGCTCTAATGAAACTTTTTTTTTATTTCATGGCACACATGGCTTAGCACCTGGTTTTATTTCCATACATCTAGCCATATATAGCCATATAGAGCTTTACCATCTCAAATTGTTCTCTCAGTTCTCTGCAATTTGCTCCCTTTCTACAGATCACTGGGCTGAGAATACAGAATTTCCACTTGAAAACTCTCCAAATTCCTTATCAACTCTGCAAAATACTACCCCAGGCACAATTTCTCCAGCTTTTATTGATCTGTGGTCACTGACACAGGACACGAAGACTTCAATATCAAATTCTAGAAAAAGTCACTGTCATCCATGCTACCTCAACTTCATTTAAAAATAGGCTTGCTATTTACTTCCACCTAAAATTAGATACACTCAAAGGCCAACTTTTGCTTCTGAAAAATATGAAAAAATATAGCCAACTTTGGTTTCTGAAAAATAAATTAACGAACGGTGCTCCAATCACAGGAGCAACCAATTTTTTCCATCAAAACAGGTCCCTCAAAAATTAGGGGTAAATGCATGACTCTGGTGCTTAGATTCAGAAACAGTCCCTGGGAAATGTGTACAGGACATGGACACAGCAGAACTTAAATGGCCTTGCATCAGGAAACTAAAGTGTAGTTGCTTTCTTTCAGGAATCTACAGATATTAAAATTTTTACTATAGTCTCTGGAACTGAGACGTCAGGAGACTAGATTTCTGTTCTTGGTGCCGGTGGCCATCTAACTAGGAACTGAAGCCTGTTATTCACCATGGAGGATCCCGCTCTCAGACCGCAATGAGGTTGCAGCAGCCAGCTCTGCAAGCCGCCTGCAGCTCTGTCAGTTTGACCTTTGCACTGTCTTCCTCGGTTCCATTATTCCCCCAGCACTGCCTCGCCTCCTTCCTAAATGCAAAGATGACTGGCAGCAAGGCAGACAAACAGAAAGGAAGGAAGGTTGATGGAAAAAAAATGAGTCACCTTTCAGGAATTTGCCTTCTCAGTGTCTCAGTACGTGCCTATGATGCTAAATCAACTCTTCAAGTAAAACTTGCTTTAAGAACCTGGTGTTTGTTATAGTACTGCTTTTATGTTTATACCAAATACACACTTCTTTTCAGAACCACTTGTAGGGACAAAACATCAGATGTGCGCAGTCACATACCTCAACTTTACTGGAGAAAATCAGATCAAAATTACAAAGTTTTAATAAGGTCTTTGCACCAGCTCTTGATAAGTTAGAGATGATAATTACAGCTCTTTAATCTTCCCACTCAGCCCCCAGAACCTTAGAACACCCTAAAATCAAGTCTGCTGCAAGAACCATTCCCTACCTAAGGGCTTGAGTCAGGAGAGTCTGATATTAGCTGAGGTTTGTGTGGCTTCCGACTGGCCTGATTTTTTTTTTTCATGCTGCCATTTTGAATTAACATAGATTTTCCTCTGCTACTCAGGCATTTTCTGATCAGGCTAGTGAGCGCACACACACACACACACACACACACACACACACACCATCATCACCACCAGTACAAAAGCATGCTTCAAGACATTTGCAGGCTAAAATTAGACAGTAAATCCAGAAAGACCATATTATTTTTACAGAACCCTGCAAGTCATGTTTGAGTCACAGCAAATGACAGGTCTCTTCTATGCACATAAGTAGAATGAACCCATCCCTCCCTAAACCCGAGTTCTTCCTCAGTTCTCTGAAGTTCATGCTCTCCTTCCTCTTGCTTTTTTTGCAGACTGCACTCGTCTGGGTCTCCACCCTCCCGGCCCTGCAGCCCAGTAATCCGCGCCCTAGCAGACAAGTGAGCCCAGGAAGCAAAAGCAAAACAAGAGCCGGACAATCATCCCAGAAACCCGGGAGCGGCGCGGGGATGACCCCCGGTTAACCATCTGGGCACCTCTGCCTCCTCGGAACCGCCCAGGATGCGATGTGTGGGGAACTTGGGTAGGTCCTGCAACAGCCCATCAAATCACACGATTCCGCGATTGCATCCAAAGAACCTGGCCCCGGGCAGAGCGGCCCCGCCGAGCGGGCGCCGGGTACATCGCCCCCGGGAAAGATGCTGGGGGGCAGCCGCGGGGACGGGGACGGGGACGGAGGTGGGGGCGGGGGTACACAGGCGCACACCCCCACGGGGCTGAGAGAAGCCAGCCAGATAAAGCAGCCCGGGGGATTCTGTGAGCTAGGGAGACCGAGAGGGATTCGGGGAGTGCGGAGCGGGCCAGCCGGCCTGCAGTGCCCGCGCCCCCGGGCGGGGCGGCCCTTCCCTACAGTCCTCGGTGCCAGAGCCCGAGTCCCCCGCACGCAGGACCAGCTCCCCAGGCCCCCCTAGAGGTCCCGCCGCGCCCCGAGCAGCTCCCGCGGGGACCCGACCCCGGGTTCGCAGGGACCGCAAGCGGCCACCGAGCCCGGAGGGCGGCGGGGGGACGCGGCTGCAGGGATGCCCCGGCGCCCGTGCCACTCACCTGCGCTGCGGGGGCCGCGGCTGCAGACCAGGGCGCGGGCGCGATCACTGCGGAGACATCGGGGGCGCAGTGCGGGGCGGCGGCGGCCGTCGGGCGCTCCCCTGCGTTCCCAGTCTCCCGCCCCCCGCCGGCAGCGGGCCTGGCTCACGTGACCGCGGGGCCCACCCGCGTCCACCCGCACCCGGGCCCCCGAGCCGCAGCGCCGCCCTCGGCCGGGCCGGGGAGGGCGGGGAGCGCCGCAGAGAGTGGCTCCCGGCGCCCTCGACGCGCCGAGCCGGGCGGTGGGGACTCGGGCCCCCGGTGCTCCCAGCGCCTCGCCGCGCGCAGCCGTGCGGTTGCTACGGGCGGGCCCGGTAGCCGTGCACTGTTTCCCCGCGGAGAAACGGGTCTGGGACACTGTTGACTCACTCCTCCGAGCTGGCACTGGGCTCTAAGCGAGGGATGCTGCAACCTCTTAAAGAGAAAAAGAAACCAGACCCGCGGCGTGTTGAGAAGTCAGACCTTATACCTGGGCTGGACGTTGACACTCAGAGAGGTTCAAAACTGGCTCAAGGTCACATCACAAGGGGCGAACCTATTGTTCCAGACGTGGGCTAAGAAATCGTGACTGTGCGTGTGCGTGTGCGTGTGTGTGTGTGTGTGTGTGTGGTGTTGGCAGCCAGGTTAGTTGTCTACTAACACAACACTGTACATTTTGTAAATTATTAAGTAAAGATCATCTCAAAGGGTCTGAAGAGACAGCAATACCACTGAGGTTCTTGAAAAGATATTCAGTCTCCTTAGTCGAAAATGAAATATACAAGGTAGATGTTTTCACCTGTCTGATAAGCTTAAAATCATTATCTCCTGGAAAAAATGTCTCTTAAAGGAACCAGTATGTATAGACTTGGGGTAAGAATTCCACTTATGGGGCTGGAGTGATAGTACAGAGGGTAGGGCGTTTGCCTTGCACACGGCAGGCCGGGTTCAATCCCTAGCATCCCATATGGTCCCCTTAGCACCGCCAGAAGTGATTCCTGAGTGCAGAGCCAGAAGTAACCCCTGCGCATCATTGAGTGTGACCCCAAAAGTCAAAAAGAAAAATAAAGAATTCCATTTCTGAAATTCATCCTACAAAAATATGGACATGGAGGGGCTGAAGAGATAGTACAGCAGGTAGCACCCTTGCCTTACATGCGACCACCCAGGGTCAATCTCCAGCATCCTATATGATCCCCAAGTCTTTCCTGAGCTTCGCCAGATGTAGCGCAAAAACAAAACATGCACATGGCGAGAAAGACAATGAACACAAAGCCATCCATTGCTGTTTTGGGTGGCTGCAAACATTGGATGAGAATGTCCCTCAGACAGAGGACTGTTCTAAAAGCCACAGCTCACCAATACAGTGGATTTCTTTCCTGCTGTTAACAAATGAGGATGTTCTATCACTATGTAAGGATAGGAAAGAGTCCCCCCACCCTTTACCAAGCAGAGGAGGAAGTCACTTGCAGTGCATTGTGTGCTGTCACTTGTGGATAGGAAAAAGAAATGTCTGTAGTCACATTTGAAAGGCACAGAATATCTTTGGAAGGCTACATAGTAACTGTAATGGTAGAAGCCACTGGGGAGTGGTGGGGGAGTGGAGGCAGGGGAGCAAGGAACTTTTGCCCATGTCTTCGGAATGTTAATGCCTAGGCTTGTGGTTTGCCTCCTGCACTGAGTGAATGAATACTGCTGGGCGAGAGGGGAGGAATCAATACTGATCCTACAGAACAGAGCAGTGGAACCCCTGGAGCACAAAGGAACCTTATTGTGCATTTAGTCTAACCAAGGAAACTGTAGCCCAATGAGCTTAAATAATCAATATTCAAAGTTCCTCGAGGGCTTGTTCCTGGGTCCTGGCCCAGATCTACTGAATTGAGAGTCTCTGGGGTTGGGCCAGGGATTTTGTCATGCTGTCTAGCTGATTCTCTCGCACATTAATGTCTGGAGCCACGGGCTTAAATGCTTAGGATAAGGGCACTCAGTAAATCACCACTGAGTGGACAGTAAATCTACCTCTATGTTTTCGCAAAGCCATACTAGGTCACTGTGTATGTAAAGTAGCACCACTGGGCTGATTTCTGGATGATGCGGGGGGGCACCAATAGGGGAGCCCACTCATCTAACTGCCCAGCCCCAAATCTCAAGATCTGCTGTTCTGTCCCTGTAAAACCCAGGACTCCAGATTCAGGAGCCCAAGTTACATGAAAGTTGATGGGCACCTGCTTTCCTTGAGGTCTGCAGGAAGACTTTTAACATTTATTAAGTAGCACAAATTGTTTCTTCTTGGATTTCTATTTGGGAGGCAGACATGGTGGCTTTCCAGATTCACAGAGATGAGAGAACAGAATAGTCAGTCTCACAGGTAGAAAGAAAACCATCAAGCTATATTGATTAAAAAAAAAACTTTGGGGGCTGGATCAATAGCACAGTGGGTAGGGTGTTTGCCTTGCACGCGGCCGACCCAGGTTAGATTCCCAGCATCCCATATGGTCTCCCAAGCACCACCAGGAGTAATTCCTGAGTGCAGAGCCAGGAGTAACCCCTGAGTATCTCCAGGTGTGACCCAAAAAGAAAAAAAAAAACTTCTTTCATTGCTGCCTACCACTTATGTGAGGTTTACATATGGGTAAATTAAGAGGTTTCTGTGAGCTATCTTTCAAGAGGAAAATTGTGTTAAAATAACCCAAAATTATTACATAGTCCTATTTTGCTATTTCAAACTGTTAAAGATTTAAGAGCTAATATATAGCACACCAACACACCAGACTTTTGTTTCCTGTTGAGGAAGGCAAAATATTTTTATATATAAAGACACACACTCCCCTCTCTAAATAATGTATGTTGGGGTGGTTGTGATTTCAGTTTTTCTGTAGGCTTTTCATGCAGATCATAAAATTTGCCTCTTATAATCTATATAAGAGAGAAAAACTATGGAAACCTTTTTTTGCAGGGAGGGTTTTGGGCAACATCTGGCAGTGCTCAGCGCTTATTCCTGCTTTGTGCTGAGGGGTCGTCCTGGCAGGGCTGGGAAACCATTTGGGGCCCTGGGGTTGAACCTGCATCAGCAGTAGGCAAGGAAAGTGTCCTGCTTACTATGCTAGCTTTCCCAGCCATCCCCATTAATATTTTGAGGTTATGCTCTTCCCCTTTTCCTACACAAGCCAACTAATTCTCACAACAAATTATTCATGCTCAGAATATAACACTAGTAGCTAAAATTTATGGAAATACTTAATAGTTACACAAATGGGAGGATATATGAAGAAATACAATTCTAACATTGTACAGACCTATTGGAACTGAATGCTTATAGTTTTTTTTTTAATTTTTTAAAAATTTATTTATTTTTAGTGAATCACCGTGAGGGTACAGTTACAGATTTATACATTTTTGTGCTCATGTTTCCCTCATACAAAGTTTGAAAACCCATCCCTTTACCAGTGCCCATTCTCCACCACCAGTAAACCCAGCATCCCTCCTACCCTCCCCAATCCCATCTCCCCCCACCCCACCCTGCCACTGTGGCAGGGTATTCCCTTCTGTTCTCTCTCTCTAATTAGCTGTTGTGGTTTGCAATAAAGGTGTTGAGTGGCCACTGTGTTCAGTCTCTAGACCGCTGAATGCTTACAGTTTTTTCACTAAGCTAGTTTTTTTTATTTTATTGAATCACCATGAGATACAGTTATAAGCTTTCATATTTGAGTTATAATCATACAATGTTCAAACACCCATCCGTCCACCAGTGCACATTCCCCACCACCAATCTCCCAAGTATACTCCCCTTTTCCATCCTCCCCCTGCCTCTTTGTCAGACAATTTGCCACATACTCTGTCTCTACTTTTGGGTGTATGGTTTGCAATATAGATACCAAGAGGCCATCACTTTTGGTCCTCTATCTACTTTCAGCACACATCTCCCATCCCAACCGATCCTTCCAACCATCATTTTCTTAGTGATCCCCTCTCCATTCCAGCTGCCTTCTCCCCCAGCTCATGAGGGAGGCTTCCAACTATGGAGCAATCTTCCTGGCCCTTGTGTCTACTGTCCTTGGGTGTCAGCCACATATTATGTTATTTTATACTTCAGAAATGAGTGCAGTCCTTCTATGTCTGTCCCTCTCTTTCTGACTCATTTCACTTAGCATGATACTCTCCATATATATCCACTTATAGGCAAATTTCATGACTTCATCTCTCCTAATAGCTTCATAGTATCCCACTGTGTAGATGTACCAAAATGTCTTTAACCAGTCATCTGTTCTCGGGCACTTGGGTTGTTTCCAGATTCTAACTAATTCAGATTATGTTTATTCACTGCTGCAATGAACATAAAGGTACAAATGTCATTTCTACTGTGCTTTTTTGCATCCTCAGGATATATTCCCAGAAGTGGTATTGCGGGGTCATATGGAAGACTAAGCTAGTTTTATATCATTATTTATTAGTCAATTCAGAAATGTTTTTAGGGGCCAAAGTTATAGTACAACAGGCGCTATCTTTCTGGTACCGGTACTCTCTAACCTATAATTATCTTTATTTTGGTTATTTTGGGGTCAGACCTGCTGGCTACTTCTGGCATGGTGCTTAGGGGTTATGCCCAGTGGTGCTGAAGGACCAGGATAGCCAACGATCAAACCAGACCTCCTCCATGTGAAGTATGTGCCTTACTTCTTCAGTCTTTGTTATTACAAGTAAAAATTTTATATCAAAAATTTTACTTCATAACATAAAATGTTTATATCTCATATATTTATTAAAACATACTTCAATAAAATGTATCTTATTTTATGTTCGTGATCACTTTCAGAGTATGTTTTCTTCTGAGTCCTTGATAGTAGTTATATTTTAATAGCTATTTTTAAGTCCTTACATACTAATTTTATTATTTCTGTTGATTTCTATCCACTTTTATTGCATTGTTTTCTGCTTTTGTCTCATAACGGGACAGTGCTGGGGTACTTTCACTCTGAAGCTATGCATTAGCCCTTTACTGAATTCTACCTTGCCTATGGCTCACCAATAGAAAGTTCCATGTAGTCAATAAATTGATTCTGAATGGCAGAAATAATTCCCACTTTTGTGTGATCTATGGGAGTTATTGGGAGAACCCAGCCCCACTTCCAGCCCCGGGCAGGGATTCTTTCTTCAGGATTAATTCTTTGTCCAACCTTATGGACATCCACCCCCATGCATGCACAGATTGGTGTGCAGTTGGAGACTGAAGAAGACCCTTATGCCAAAGTCTGAGGTTCAATTCTGTGTCATTTTCTCTTCTTCAGAGCTCTGCCTGACAGCTTCCTTGAGCTCCTGACCTCTGCTTCTGCAGTCACAAGAGGCGAGGGCATTGAGAAGCCTCTTTCTCTTGACCACTCTCATTGACCACTCTGTTGGTCAATGCCTAAGGAAAGTTAGTTAATATATTCCCCCAGTTTCCTAATCATTTACAGTGGGGTAGAAAGCAATTCCTGTTATAGGACATTTTTCACTTTCCCAGTAGTGACCCCTTGGTCCCTGCAATTTTTTTCCATGATCTTGAGTATACACCTATATAAATTGGGTAAACAAAAAAATAAATCATAAAAAAATTAAAGCAATTTGGGGGGCTTGGGGACTACGCCTAGCAGTGCTCAGAGATTACTCCTGGCTCTGTGCTCAGAAATCATTCCATGGTGGGCTCAGGAGACCCTATGTGGTGATGGAGATCAAACTCAGGTCAGTAGCTTTCAAGGCAAGCTCCCTACCTGCTAGACTCCAGCCCTAAAGCAACTAGTGATGCTCAGGGCTTACTCCTGGCTCCGCCCGCACTCAAGAATAACTCCTGACAGTGCTCAAGGGACCGTATGGGATGCCAGGAATCAAATCAGGGTGGCAATGTGCAAAGCAAATGCCTTACCCATTATACTATCACTCCAGCTAAAGTAAATTTTTTTTTAAGTTGTACATGGGATTGTGACCTACAGGCTTAGTATACCAATAAGCACTTCTTCTTTCAATGTCAGATGTAGAAGCTAGGTAGGGAGGCACATCTGCCAGTGTTCAGGGCTTCCTCCTGGCTCTGTGCTCAGGTACCACTCCTGGCAGTGCCCAGGGGCCTTTATGTGGTGCAGGAGATAGGAGGGATCAAACAAAATCTCCCCTGTGTAAAGCAAACACCTTACCCCCTTACTACCTCTCTAGCCCTTAGGAGCACTGATCTTAACCTTCTACTCAGGACCGCACACTCTGATGCAAAACCAGCTGGACCCATTATTTAAGAAACTAATTTCTAGAACAACCCCCACCCCCACCTGCAAAAAGAAGAAAACAAATATAGTCTATGTATAAAACTTCTTCAATATACTAATCTAACGAGACACCTCTACTGACTGTACCCAATATCTGTTCAAGGGCTTGCGCTCTTGCTACACAGATGACAAAGTTGCAGCACAGCCCTCCCCTCCAGAAGGCAGAGGTCTGCAAGCCAGTTAGTTATGGGTAAAGGCAGGAGATGCATGCAGTAGGCATTGCTGCCAGGGTGGCAAGGCATTATGCACGGACAAAGACATTGGCTTAGCATTTGAAGAAATGTAAACAAGTTTAGAAGATGATACTATCGGAGGGTCAGCCAAACCTAGGCCATTTAAAAGCTTGTGGTGGGGGGACACTGATCCTTTGCTGGTAGGTGTGATGTTTCTGCTGAAAACCCTGCATTCCTGAAAGATTTCTAGTAACAGTATTGGACATAAAGGTAGTGATGTGATTCATTGAAAATGACTTGCCCTTTTCTTTTAGCTGGTATTATCCCCTTAAGAACCACCTATCATGATTTTCAGAAGCTGAAAATGCATATGTAACTGAGAAATGCCTTTAAGGCATTGCATATGGGGGCTGGAGTAATAGTACAGGGGGGTAGGGAGGAAGCTTGACTTGCATGCACCCGAGTTCAATCTGCAGCACCCTGTATGGTCCCTTGAGCACTGCCAGGAGTAACTCCTGTGTGCAGAGCCAGGAGTAACCCCTGAACATTGTTGGGTGTGGCTCCAAAACAAAACAAATAAATCAAATCAAATATTGCTCGTGAAACATTTTCCAGTTAGTGCCTCTTTTTGTATCGATTGTAACAAAAGAAAAAAGATCTGCTGCTGGACAAATCTCCTGGGGATGAGCAGCCCTGTAATGTGAGAGACTGAGAGAGTGAGAAAGCCAGAATTGTACACAATTCTGAGTACACAAACACAGAGTACTAAATTGATTGAGAACCAAAGAGAGGACTGGCATCGCATGGCCAAGTTGAGAAAGACCAACACGAGTCAACATCAGCCACCTGCCTTCATGTATGACAAACGCAATTAAGAGGTTAGTTTTCTGATTTTGGTTACCATAGAAACCAATCTTTAGACTGCTCTTAAATCAATTTACTAGAATTATAGCTCCCGAGTCTAGGCAACACAGAGAGATTTTAAGCATCACAATCAATTTTTATATTATTTTTAGGTTCCGCTAAGTACTTTGGGTATAGGAAATTTAGACAACCATAAATTGTATTTTGGCAAAAGGAAGGTGGTAAAAATTAGAATTAAGTGATGGGTTTGCAAGTTCTATTGTTTAAATATGTCACTTCAATGAGTGACTCCTACTGAATTTTAAATGAGAACTCATGAGCTTTCTATATCTGTGATTAGAAGCATTGCTGTCCTCTCTACCCTCACAGCTGTACCTATAGGAGCCATTCATGGGTTGAGCCAACTATACAAGTAATTTACAGAGGAACTGGGCTTGAGCTTGTGACCATCAAATAGCAGACTAAAGGATCCTATGATCACACCAGGAATTTTAGTCTGATCCTTTCTTGTTTATTTTCCTAGCTTACATATGTAGCAAAGGTCAACCTCACGCACAATTCTGAAATAGAAATTTAATATTCTGTAACATTCGAGTCCACCTGATAATAGGTAAGACTTTGTTCAAATACATAAAAGTTCAGCATCTTGTATTTGCAATAGGAGGCCTTTTTGCAGTAGCTTTTGTTTGTTTTAAAAGGCCACACCTAAGGGTGCTCAATGCTGGGGAGTCACTCCTGGCAGTGCTCAGGGGCACATGTGGTGTCAGAAATTGAACTCAAAGTTGCAGAGCATGCCCTCTGGTCTTTAGAATTCTCTCTCTAGCCCTCGATCTACACTTTCGTGTATTTATTATTATTGTCGTGGGAAAGGTCTCCCAAATGGTGATTCTCACCCCATGGGGTCTGCAGGAGACCAAAGACTGGGCCCAGTGGTGCTGGAGATGTCCAGGCCACCTCAGACATGCTCAGAGGCTATCGGGGGTCTCAAGTGTGCAGGAGGTCCTCGCAGACTGCCCCGGGTGTTGCTCAGGAACTACGAGGTGCTGAGAGTCAAACTAGGATCAGCTGCAGGCAAGAAGGCGTATACATATGCCTCACTCCTGGACTATGTCTCTCACACCTGTATCCTCAATTTTAACACCATGCTTACTTGAAATAATGTTTTACATGGTGATTATTATTTTTTAATTTTATGTTGAGCCAAACCTATCCAAGTTGCTGTAGGAACGTAGTCTACATTTTATGGAGGAGTGATTTAGTCCTTAGAACTGGAATCTGTGACTGGTTTACTAAAAGAAAAAGTGGGGGTGGTGGTAGGGGTGGGGAGATGACTCAAAAGGTCAAACTGCATGTTTTACGTGCAGGAACCCCTGCTGACTCCATCCTGTCCCCCGATGATTCCCTGAGGATCACCAGCAGGAGCTGCCAAACACTGCTCAGGGGCCCAGAAACCACTCCTCTGCTACTTGGCCCAACTGCGCAGGCCTGAAAGCTCACTGTTAGCTGTGGTGCTGGAGGCTCCAGGGCCGCCCTCGGTAATGCCTCAGTGCCTGGGAGGAACTCGGAGTCTTCAGGACAAGGCCTGAGCTCCAGCTATCTCCCTGGCCCCCTTACTTTGAACACCGACCATATTTTTGCTTGATTTTGATTTAAGGGCCACATCGGGCGATGCTCAGGGGTTACTCCTGGCTCTGCACTAAGGAATCACTCCTGTGGATTCAGGGACCCATAAGGGACGTAAGAGATTAAACCCAGGTCATCCACAAGCAAGGCAAGTGCCTTATCCACTGTACTATCTTGCTGGCCCCCACCTACCATACTTTTAAAAACCAAAAATTAAAAGCATAAATTATTTTACTGTCATATGAATTGATAGTTTGTTTATCTTTATCTGAATTATTAAACAAACAAAACAAAACAAAAAAAGGACTACATTGAGCTTTAATGGGCCAGGGCCTTAAAACCGAGGGACTGCAAAGGCCCTGAGGTTGATTCCTGGGATCACAGGGCCAAAATGAAAAACAAAGGATAAAGTTTTAAGAACTCTTAGAACATTTCCAAATGGGGAAGTAAATAGAGAAAGGAGGCTGGCTGTGGCATAGGGAGTTAGAGTGAGAAATGATTTCTAATGGGTCTGGGCATTTCTTTTTGGGATGACAAAAATGTTCTAAAATTGATTGTGAGAAAGGTTGCACAATTCTGTGAATTTACTAAATCTGTAAATGAACTGAAAAAAAAAGTAAGTGTGTTAACATTAATTTTATTACCAAAAAAATCTTCAAAAATACTAAAAAATCAATTGAACATTGCCCCATTGCCCAGAACAAGAGAAAGAAGCGAATGATGAGTTACTGATTCAAAGACATCATGGCCACAGAAGATGTAAGAGAAAGAATCCAAGTAGCAGAGTTGATTTACTGCTCAGTCTTAATGTAGAATTGTGATAGAAAATAGAAAACTTTAAAAATTACTATTACATGTGATAAGAAAAAAATAGATATAGCAGTTTGTAAAAGAACTTATCCCTTATAAAATTTAGCCAAAATTGGGGCTGAGAGAGATAGTACAATGATAGGGCACTTGTCTTGCATGTGACTGACCCAGAACCTGGGTTTGATTCCTGGCATTCCACTTGGTCCCCGGAGCACTGCCAGGAGAAATTCCTGAGTGCAGAGCTGAGAGTAACCCCTGAACAACATTGGGTGTGGCCCCAAACGAAAACAAAATTAGCCAAAATAATGCAAAGAAAAACAATATTTCTCAAGGAACCATTGATCTAAAGATGGATAGAGAGAAAAATTGTGCAGAGGGAAAATGTAGCAATTCAAATGAAGATTGCTTTGTAAATTCCTTTGTAGGATCATCCTTTTTTTCCTGTAAAACAAACAAAAAACTGCACTTGCTTTACGTCAGTTCTCTATAGTGATACTCCTCTTCCTCTTGGTAACTCTAAGAGAGCATAATTACCCATTTAATTAAATTTAGTTACTAAGTGCAGAAATAGTTGAACATCTAGAATGACTTTTTAAATTAAGTATTCTACACATAATAACTGCATAACAATTCTAAGAGATAGGATTATAACGGGAGAGAATCACTAATATGGGATGGAATATTATAATATCCTAGTCTCCTAACCAGAGATAAAAGATACAGAGTTAGGTTAATATAAAATTCATTTTGGCAGAGTAACTCCAACAAATGAATGAAAAGGGTATAAGAAATTGCAACTAAGCCAAAAAAGGGTTATCCTACCTTACTTATATCTTTATAATAATAATAAATGTCCTGCAACACCTCAATTTATATTGTGTGCTGAATTGTTATTGCAACTACTTAGTAGAAAGGAAAATGTCCTTATTTTATTGCAACAAAGAATTTTAAATTAATGAAATGTCTTATAAATCCCTAGAAATCCCCAAGAGGAATACAACTTAGCTGTTATTAGAGACCAAGGGGATGTCCTTCATCATACACTGAATTTTTAGAGTAAAACCTCAGCAGAGGGGCCGGAGCGATAGCACAGCGGGTAGGGCGTTTGCCTTGCATGCCGCCGACCCGGGTTCGATCCCTGGCATCCCATATGGTCCCCCAAGCACCGCCAGGAGTAATTCCTGAGTGCAGAGCCAGGAGTAACCCCTGTGTATCACCGGATGTGACCCAAAAAGCAAAAAAAACAAACAAACAAACCTCAGCAGATCTCTCTTGTCATCTGTGTTTAGATCATAAAACAAATTGATGTTAGTCAGCTCACAGGCACTTAGACTGGCTTTGTAAATCACTGGCTGACTCTACTCACTAATGCCATCCACTCTACATAGGAGGCTTGATGTCAAGGCAAGAGACCACAGACAATGCAAAGTGCTCACAGATCTGAAAGGCATGAGGAGAGGGAGGGAGGCAGGAATCTCCCCACTGTTTTATTGTTTTTCTTAACAATAATCCATGAATATCAAAAGGAGTCACTAATCCCTTCTGAGAACTTCAAGCTGAGGGTAAAAAAATAATTATGGCAGGTTGAATATAAAATTGTAGCACTGTAGTAGCACTGTCGTCCTATTGTTCATCAATTTGCTCAAGTGGGCACCAGTAATGTTTCCATTGTGAGACTTGTTACTGTTTTTGGCATACCCAATACACCACGGTAGCTTGCCAGGCTCTCCTCTGCCGGCGAGATACTCTCGGTAGCTTGCCAGGCTGTCCGAGAGGGGCGGAGGAATCAAACCCGGGTCGACAAGGCAAATGCCCTACCTGCTGTGCTATTGCTCCAGCCCACAGAATATAAAATTATGAGAAATTATTACCTAAATTATGAATAAAATACAGAAACATGGGCAAGGTTTGACATGTTGGGTCTGACAGACCCAAATTGACAAACTGCTTGAAATAGAGAAGTTTCAGTGAGGGAAAATCAGGTACCATGTAGCATTTCAATGACTGTCCTTGGTGACAATCTGTGGATGACAGGGATACAGATAGACTATGATTATATAGCATATTGTTTATACATTGTACACACAGATGCACAAATACATACACACATATATGCACATATACATATACGCACATAAACATATACACATCTATTTTTAAGACAATCATTTAATGTTTTCTTTTATCTCCTAACTGCATATTATAATAAATGGGTGTTATGCAGTTAATTCTGAAAAAAATAGATAAGAAACTAAGTTGAAGAAAACTTTAGGTTTTCTCTCTTTGGGGAGGGAATATTACCATGCACAAAAAATTACTGATGATCTAACATTTTGCTATTAGTTTTAAGAGTCATGAAAAATTTCTAGTGCTGGAGGAAATGTTATCTTTCGCACAATTTACTTTTTAAAATGTACTCATTTTTAGGTACAACTTGTTGCATCAATGCCCACTGCTTTCCAGAATGCAAAAAATAAAAATAAAATTGTAGGATAACATTGGTTTGTCCTTTCTCCCTTGCCACAAGGAGATTACGTTTATTGGGTTACACCCATCACAGTGCTCCCGAGTCACTCCCATTCCTCTGTGCTTATCTGTAAACTCTTCTCTGTGCTCTCCTCCCCAACCAGTTAATCACCTTTCCCCCCAATCAGATTATGTTAAGTTGTAAGGTCAAATCCTTCTAAGGACACTGAACTTGTATTGTAAGTTAAATATTGCTTTTCCCCATCTTTTGCACAGTTTACTTTAAAGCAATGTCCTTTTTGTATGGCCACAGGAAGACAGTTAATATTATGCTTTTGTAGCTTGGGAGTTAATTGACGCTGAATAATACACTCCAGGGTATCAGCTTCCTCAACTTAAGCCTCAGTTGCCCTTAGTTCCTAGCACCCCAAAAGCAGGGTCCTGGCAAGGGATTAAATGGACCCAGGGCAATCTGTGAACTACCCTGGCATTGAAATGGGCCAGGCCAAAGTGCCACCATACTTAGCTATAAGTCAAGAGCATGGTCATGGACAAACTCTGTCATGACCCAAAAGAGGTAACTGAATAAGAACCCTGCTGGGGTTAGGAAGACTAACCTGGCCTGAGGACTGTGGTCTGGAATATATAGTGAATGTCCTCAGGAAGAACCAAACTTTAAGTTTGATATATCTCTTACTGTACTCATACAAATGACATTTCTAGAAATATTAGAAGTAAATTTACTACAACTATTTAGGTGGATTACTAGCTGAGGAAAGAAGAAATCAACACACCCTGGATGGAATCCCACCCTTGAGTGGATCTCCTAGTAACCTGGAGTAATCTCCTTAGATGAGATTTTGTCCTTGAGTTAATCTCCTGGAGGAGTGGTTTTACCTCTCTTTGCTGATTTGTTGATGTTCAACTCCGCCTTTGCATCCCCACCCTATGTGATTTCTACAAAAACTAAGCTGTAAGAGTGGGTGGGGGCAGCGAGAAGGAGAATGAAGGGGGATCCAGAGAGAGAGAAGCAGAAAGAGAGTCAGAGAAGAATGGAGAGGGGATTGAAATAAACTGCAATTGATACCAACCAGCCTGGCCTCCATTCCTTTCTTCGCCTGCCCATCGCCATTGACCTCCCTGGGATACCAAGCGGATACCACCAAACACGGACAGTGAGAGAGATAGAGCGCCGCTGCCCTTTAGTAAACACACAAAAAATTACAAAACAGAAAAGCACAGGAGAATATATATTCAAGGGTATAAAATTAGAGAAGCTAAATGAAGACTTTTTTTTCTCCCTGTTTTGTTTTGGGCCACACTTGATGGTGCTTAGTCTCCTCCTGGCCCTGTGCTTAGGTATCACTTCAGGCAGGGTTCAGGGGACCATAGGTAGTGCCTGGGATCAAATCCAGTGTTGGGGAACAGTTTTCCCTAACGGTGCCCAGACACATTGCGTAATGGGTCCGGGCAGATGGGGGGCAAAGGATGACAGATGCGTGGAGAAAACACCCTCTGGGAGTAGCCAGTGGCTGTTCACATTATTGCCAAATATAGACATATCTTATAGAGGGTCTCATCTTTATAGGAAGATCCAATCACATAAAGTTTAGCATTGTTGGCCTATGACCTTTCCTACTCTGCTTTGCCCTGGTCCAATCCCAATTAAGGCAGGATGCTACAGTTAGGATGATTTACTAAGCATACATGACAGTTTCTGTGTCTGGGACTCATGTGACTAGAGGGTCAAGTGAGGCTCAAGGCTGGACACATATGGTGCTGATGTCCTGTTCTTGCCAATTTTGCCCCGATACTCCTGTCTGTGGAACCTCCTTTCTGGGCCACTTTGCAAGGTCGGGTCTCAACTGCCCCAGTGCCTGTATCCATGCTTCACAAGCTGGGTCAGCTGCATGCAAGAAATATGCCTTACCTGCTATATTATCTCTCCAAACCACCTATATCAAATCATCTAACAGGTAAGATGCAGAATCAGGGGACCAGAACCATAGTACAATGGATAGGGCATTTGCCTTGCACATAGCTGACCCAGGTTCCATCCCTGGAAGCCATATGGTCCTCTGAGTCCATCAGGAGTGATCCCTAAGCACAAATCCAGGAGTAAGCTCTGAGCACCACTGCATGTGGTTCAAAAACAAAACACAAACCAAAAAATGTAGATTCAGGGCTCAGTTCAAGATTACCCAGAATCTCTGGGGAAAGGGTTTCAGGAATTCGCACTTTTACACACATTCCGTGAGATTCTGGTGTACGTTAACATGCAAATCAGGGCTGCATCCCTACATTGGCTAGGCACAAAGCGTGCCTCTCATTGTGTTTGAGGACTGAGCTGTGAAACCAATGTTTGCTAAGATCTCTGCCAGGGCTGCAAGTTGCAGAGGCAAAGCTGAAGGTATAGTAGAGAAAATTCACAGAGAAAAGAATTTCCCTTCTAACAAAGTCTCTAAACCTGCATGTGGATTTCATCATATTAAAGGGCAAACTCAATCCTACAAGAAAGAATGCTACAGATAATTAGACTAAGAACTACTATCATTTCCATGCTTTCAAATGGGCATGGGAATTTAAAATCATGTCTGGCATATTAGATTTCAACTGAAGCAAAAGTGGTTAGGGGACAAAGGCATAACAACTTTATCTCAAAAATCTGCATCATGAGAAATAAATTTCTGACCTGGGTCCAGGTAGCCTCCACATCTCATCTCTGGCCATATCGGCAGACCCCCCATCTACACCTCAGACCCTCTCCCTGCTCACTCAACTTGCCAGGCTCCAACCCACAGTCTTTGCCAGTATGGTAAGTCCGCCTGCCTCTGCTTGTACACACTTTTTAAAATGTGTTCATTTTTAGGTACAGTTAGTTGCATCAATGGCATGAGCTGGACCCAATCTTACTTCCTGGCACTGTACTGTGTGACCTTCAAATACCACGAGGATGGTCCCTCACACCACAGTGCCTGGAAGCAACTCACCTTTGGAGCCTAGCACTGAACCATCAGGCCTGGTTCACTAAAAGTAACTAAGCCATATCCCCACGCCGGCTGAGAAGAAATATCCTTCTTTCTCGGGAAGAAACGCGGCGTGGCGTTAACCATAGTATGATGTCCATTAAGCTGACACGGACCTGGTGGCGTGGGAATTGGATACAAGGGAATAAATTATTATGTACTTGGAACAGCGGGATGCTGGTGGAATCTTGAGCCGGGGCCGATACCAGCGTATTACTTTTGGTTCCAGAAACTGCTTGCAGACATTCTACCAGACTATCAACTAAGCCAGAGCCCCACGCCGGCTGATGACGAGAAATAACCATCTCTTTTGGTTTGTTTTCCCTTTGTCAGGCAGCGTGGTAATTACTAAACAGGCGTGATCTCGGTGGCGCAGGACGAGGGGGGAAAAAAATAGAAAAGTTATGTAACAAACAGCGGGACTTAATATCTCTACATTCTCAGCAATGGAGAACCATCAAATGCTTCCTTGACAGTGGGACTGTCTTCTCTTTTTTGGGGGGAAACCCTAGCAACAATAGTGAGTTATGTGTTGAAACATGGACTGTAACCAAGATAAAGCGTAAACAAAGTGAAACTTATCACTTACAAGGGCGGGGACTGGGGGGGCGGGAGGTATAATGGGGTGGTTGGTGATGGAATATGGGCACGGGTGAAGGGAAGGGTGTTTGAGTACTGTATAACTGACATAATCCTGAGAACTTTGTAACCCTCCACATGGTGATTCAATAAAATTTAAATTTAAAAATAAATAAATAAATAAAAGTATCACCAGGAGAGGCCCCACATCCCATCAGCTGTGTTTGGGAGCCCTTTCACCCTCAAAAAAGAAAAACAGGGGGCCAGAGTGATAGTACAGCAGGTAGGGCATTTGCCTTGCATGCGGCTGACCCAGGTTCAATCCCCGGGATCCCTTATGGTCCCCCAGCAGCGCCAGGAATAATTCTTGAGTGAAGAGCCAGGAGTAACCCCTGAGCATCGCTGGGTGTGACCCAAAGAGGAAAAAAAAAGAAAAGAAAAATAAATAAAGCTCCTGAGGAAATCAGTGCTTGAAGAAATTTTTCACAGTATAATTTACAAAAAAATATTATTTTGAAAATCACATCTAAAGTAAATGTGACATATTTAGCAATATTAAAGAGTCCAGTGATTTATAAGTGAGTTTATGGTTCCTGTCTGATTTTTCCATGGGACAAACTGATAGGTATAGGTATAGTAGGTAGGATACTTACCTTACATGTGACCAACCCAGGTTTGATTCCTGACACTACATTCCTTCCCTCCAGGAGAGATCCCTGAGTGTATCACTGTCATCCCATTGCTCATTGATTTGCTCGAGCGGGCACCAGTAACGTCTCCATTGTGAGACTTGTTACTGTTTTGGCACTGTGTGGGTGCGATACTCTCGGTAGCTTGCTGGGCTCTCTGAGAGGGGTGGAGAAATTGAACCCGGGTTGGACGTGTGCAAGGCAAACATCTTACCCGCTGCGATATTGCTCCAGCCCCTATCCTGATCACTCTAGATCCTATCCCTGAGTGTAGAGCCAGGATTTTAGCCCTGAGCACCACTGGGTGTGGCCCCCAAACAAAAAACAAATTGATTTGTTCTACTAAAGGAAAGGTACAAAGAAACAGTTCAGCTAAGAAGGAAAAAATTCAAAAAAAACTATGGCCTAGTAATGTTTACATTACATATCTCTAAATATTTCAATGTAAGCAGATAAAGAATGACATGAAATTCAGAAATATGCTGCTTTAATAGCCCAAGTTCTTTTCCCTTTCCTTTTTCTTTTAAATGTTGGAGATCAAACCATGGCTGCACACATAAAAAGCATGTACTCTACCAAGAGTCCCTCCCATTCTCTCTCTCTCTTTTTTTTTTTTTTTTTTGCTTTTTGGGTCACATCCGGTGATGCACAGGGGTTACTCCTGGCTCTGCACTCAGGAATTACTCCTGGCAGTGCCTGGGGGACCATATGGGACACTGGGAATCGAACCTAGGTTGGCTACATGCAAGGCAAACGCCCTACCCGCTGTACTCCAGCCTCTCTATTTATTTTTCTTAACTCTCTAAAATAGCATCCTTAAGTAATGTCCATGCGAAGTAATACCATGTGGGAAGCTTCCTTCCATTTCTCCTAAACCAGTGAAAGGTTTTCTGCATAATGTCTTCTAACTCCCGCAGGTGAAAGTTGCAATGGTAATGAAGACATAGCTGACTTCATTAAAGGTTATATTATGTTTGTTCCAAGAAGTTTATGTTTTGATGAGAAAACTGTCAATAAAGTAGTCTACATGTAATCGTTGATAACACTCTTAAAGAACAAGTCAGACAACCTTGCAGTACAGAGGAATGAAATGTCACTGGACAGGACAAATTTCTTTCTTTGAGGCAAGTCAGTGCCAATGTCAAGAGGATTCAATAAAACCAGGACCATTCCTGGATCACAGAATTCTAAAGTACCAGACATAACCAGTAAACTCTCTTGAAAGGATAAGGATTAAAAGATAAAAATGGCATTGACTGGTAGAAGATAAATGGAAGAGCATTAAGCCCAATGACCTCAAAGAAAATGTTCAGTTTTTCAACATTGGAAAGCAGTAGAAAGACACTTAAACAGAGCGATGAAATTTGGCTCTGCAATTTGGCTGTTAACCTTGGGCCCCATAACCTCTTCAACAATTTCCTCAACAATAAAATAGGTACCTTAAGAAATACTTTATTGGGGGGATGAGGGTTGTTTGTTTTGGGAAGTACACTGAGCTGTGTCAGAGACTACTTTTGGCTTAAGGCTCCCCAGGGCTTGGGGGACTGTGTGGTGCAGAAGCTAGAATCCAGACCACCCGCATGCAAGGCAGGCATTCTTGTATTAAAGTGCTACAAACCAGTTTAAATTAAAAGCACATACAATCTTCTTGTTTAAATTCAGAATCAGGTCCTTCTCTCCTGGGAGGGAGCGTAACATGACACTCACCATGACCAGGCCACCTGACCCCATGCCAGGCTGTTTCACTTGGGGTGCCCCAGATGGAGGTGGGCAAGAGCCCTCCCCATCCCAAGGGACCCAGCCCTGGCAGCCAAAAATCTCCAGAACTCAACTGCTGCCATGCTCATGACCACTCTCCACACTCAGGCCAGGCCTCACCCACGAGTGAACCTATTCCTGGAATATGCAGCTGCATTTAGGGCCACTGAATACTTCTTGGGACACACCCTACCAAGAGCACCACACCACATTTGATGGGGTTCAAAGTAGGAGGCAACCAACCCTAGAGGGAAATATTATATTATTTTATTGTTTTATTATATTATTTTGGTTCTGCTTTGGAGCAGGGATTGGGGCATGGGATGTAAACACCCAGAATATGGTGGTGGGAAGGTGTATAGGGGTGGGATTGGTGTTTGACTATTAAGTGTGATCAAATATTGTGAACTACTTTATAAAATAAAAAAATAAAAAAATTCAGAATCAATCTCCACTCAATAGTATATGTGTGTGTGTATGTGTGTACATAATACATACATAAATTTTGTTTTGTTTTGTAAGTCATACCTAGCAGTGCTGACTGGCTCACAGCTGGTTCTGCACCTTAGGAATTAATCACTCCTGGCAGAGCTTGGGGACCATATGGGGTGCCAGACATTTGACTGCATGCAAGGTAAGTTCCCTATCCTTTCTACTCTCTCTCCAGTTCTTGTTAGTTGCCTCATTTTTACATGAGGCAGAATTAGGGAAATTTGGATGTTTTTTAATTTCTCTCTTGACACACACATCCTTCCGTTGGGAAGGACGAGTAAAAAGAGACTGCTAACATCTCAGAGCTAGGATGAATGGAGACATTACTGGGCCCGCAGGAGCAAATCGTTGATCAATGGATGACAGTGACAGTGACAGTGACACAGTTTTATATTATAACATGCTAGGATGAAATTTACTCATTCCTTAAAGAATTAGGAAGAACAATATGATGGTTTTTAAAAAATAAACACTGAATAGATATAACTGGAATTCTGTGACGGTATTTTGATATATTTTATTATAAAGAAATACATAAATAATTTATCCTACATATGACACATCATTAGTCACTGGAAACCAACCTTACATAGCACAAAGTCCTGGGTGAAATAAATGCCTCATTGTATATGGATTCTTAAGTTATTAAAGTTGCTACTCCAGCATTGCATCTCTCCTCAGCGAGGCAGTAAATGCTATCGAGTACAATTCAACATCCATTCTCCTCTTCCCCTTCAGCAGGAACTAAAAGGCAGTTATAAACCCACTGGGTCTTGATTCAGGTATCCCCTGCTGTTTGAAACTTCAAGTAAGGCCACTTAGCTTTTATGAGAGACCTAATTTTGTACCTGTTTTCAATGACTGAATAAAGTTCAAAGAACATCATTGCTTTTCTGATGTCAGAAAGTCAGAACATCCAGCCAGCACTCAGAGCTTGACCTTGCAGCAGCCATTCCAAAGGCAGTCAGCATCCAGAGTGGTAAGCATGGTGCCACCAGGCTCTGTCCCCAGAACTGCTCCAGGGAAGCTGGATTCACCAGTCAGTCTTGCTTTTAACCCTATGTGCTAGCTTAGGTTTGTGTACTGTATGGTATGCCATGGTAGATTATCTTTTGGGTCTGCTAACACTATACTTTTCCCCATATAAATGAAGACAATTGCCTCTTCTCTTAACACCATTTCCAAGTACAAGATTTTGTTGGGGGAGAGGGAAATGTGAATTTGGGCCACACCTGAAAGTGTTCAGAGGTCATTCCTGGGGGTGATCAGGGGACCATATGTGGTACCAGGGATTAAATACAAAATATTATATAGGAACACTGAAATTCTGAGTAGCAGAGCAACCTGCAATGTGAAAACAGTAAGCACTTACCATGCTCCTGCAAAAGACTTTTCAAATATTTGTATCTCACTGGGGGAAACTGGGGGAAACTAGAGGGAAGCTGAAGTTAAGAGCACTAATTTGCTGTTACCCAGGTTCATTTTGTGGCATGTTCCTTGCTACACTATTTAAAAATTACAAATAAGCAGGTGAAACAGAAGAGTTCATAACTGCAAGTAGAAAATGGTCTAGAGGTCTTCAGTTCAAAGACAAGTTCATTTTTTCTTCTCAGTAGCAGCAATGAGAAGTTAATTTTTTGTTCACTAGAAAGAAATGGTACTTAAGAAATCTAAGGAATTCTTCAAATAATATTCAGAAAAAATATAAAAATGACTAAAAAAATGGAATACTATTTTTTTTTAAAGATAGTCCTTAAAGATGATCTTTAAGGATAGGTAATATATAAAAAAGGCAGACACATCTCTATAACTCATCGTGTTCATATGTAAACTCTCTTGCAGATATATATCCATCTTTGTCTTCATCTTCTTTATCAAAAATATCCTCCACCAAAGCATCATGATGACTGTCATTTACCACTGCTCCATGCTTCTCAAACTCCTTCTTTAAATACACCTTAACCTGGAAAATAATGAATCTCATTAATTCTAATTCAGAGGATACCCACACCATGTCAATCAATGTCAAAGAACAGACTGGTAATTGTTTAACTATATATAACTACTAAACAACCACTATGATACTTTAATTTTGTTTTTTAGGTCACACCTGGTGATGCTCCAGGCTTAGTCCTGGCTTTGCACTCTGGATCACTCCTGGCAGTGCTCAGTGGATTATACAGGGTACTGGTGATCGAACTGACCTTTCTAATGATAGTAAAAGAATGATAAGGAATCTCTTCCCTCAAAACTCCTTGCTATTATGTTCCAGTAGACACATGGAACATTGCTCAGAGACACAGAAAAGACGTATCTTAACTGAAAATAACTCAGTGAAAGATTATTGCCTGTTTTAGCTGATTCTTAATAAAAATTTAATGATATTCCTTATTACACAAATATTTAAAAGACTTTAACATTTTGAGTCACTGAATCATCTAGATCTTGATTTCTAACAGGGATCAGAATTTCATATATTTGGGGTTGGAGTGATAGCACAATGGGTAGGATGTTTGCCTTGCATGTGGCCAACCCGGGTTCGATTCCCAGCATTTCATATGCTAGGAGCACCGCCAGGAGTAATTCCTTAGTGCATGAGCCAGGAGTAACCCCTGTGCCTCACTGGGTGTGACCCAAAGAGCAAAAAAAAATTGAATGAATAATTTCATATTTTTTTCTTAAAAACATTGAGGTCAATTTCATTTAAATATCTGTCTAGAACTGGCATCTGCTGTGGTATTAGCATGACCATGTTGTACAATCTTCCAACCTTAGAAAAGTACAAAGTAATGAGAGCTTAAATTAAAATTTCCCATTTCAGGCATTTACAAAATATAGATAGAATGCTGCTTATTTACCCTATAGATTTGCCATGATGCAATTATTGAACATACATTTTCAGTTTTAATAATATCCCTATAATTCTGTTCGATCAACAAATTTAAATCCTCTCTCTCTACCACCACCATGTGAACATGGTATGCAATTATTTTTAAAACAAATGGAATTGAATTCTGTGGTTTTGAAAGAAGAGTGATTAAAAAATATTCCAATTAATGTAGATATTTCTAGGATATATCATAAAAATAAGCAAGATGCTAAGCAATATGGGAAATAGGTTTCTTTTTGAGTATAAAGAGGGCAGTAAGAATACACACACATAATGCTTATATTTGCATAAAAACACTTGGGAATACACTAGGAATTAATAAAATATTAGAGTCAGGAAGGATCATGAGAAAGAAAAGGATATGGGAACTAAAAATATTTAGTGAATATACTTTAAAATTGGATTGATTTTTTTTGTAGCCATGTGTTTTTATTTTATTTATTTTGGTTTTGGGGTCATACCAGCCTGTGCTGGCTTACTCCTGGCTTTGTCTCAGGGCTCAGTCCTGGAGGTGCTCGGGGACCATATGGGATGCTGGGGATTGAACCTGGCTCAGCCACATGCAAGGCAAGAGCCCTTCCCACTGTACTACCTTTCCAGCCCCTGTGTGTATTTTAATGAAAGGGAATTAAAATTTATTGTGGATAGAAAAAAAGTCATCATGTAACTGGTCATATGACTCTGAGGTACTCTAAATGTAGTGGCTGTAGCTCTTTGCAATTAGCTTATGGTAGACTCAATTGTTTTCTGGCCATTAGAATGGAACTGGTAAATGTGTGAAAAAGGGCTGGAGGATTCCAGGCAGACACAAAACAGAAGGTTAAACATCTCCTTCTACATCTTGACTTCTTGTGCCACCACGGCACATAAAGCATGGTGCTAACAGCCTAAATTATAGGGAGAAGACTTCCTTCTTCTTCCTAAACAGTGCTGTGGGTGGTGGGGAGGTTTCCTGCTATTAAAAAAAAAAAAAAATCCCATTCTGCAGCTTCCTTTCTCCAGGTGGTGAAGGAATTGGAGTATGTGAGTTTCCTTTGTTGAATTGCTAGAAGATCCCACAAAACTAGCAAAAAGTCTGCAATTTGAAACAGAAACTGACGGGAGACACTTGTCAGGATATCTCATTTCCTTCTCATTCTTCAGTTGGTTGGTTGGGGGGAAGCACTCCCAGTTGTGCTGGGGGCCAGTCCCAGCTCTGTGTCTGGTTTGCTCAGGGCAGTGCTCTGAGGACCAGCTGATGCCAGGGATTGATAGCCTCTAACTTTGCATTGTCTCTCTGGGCCCCGGATAATGATTTTCTTATATACTGTGAGGCCGAGAAATAACCTTGTATGCACTTCAGCAAAACAAGCAGTAGGCCTAACTATCTGTTTCCTCCCAAGGAATTCCCGGAGACTGTCCTTGGCCGAAGCTGGAAGTCCCCCAGATGCCTCTAGCCAGTGCTATGATAAGTAAAGTACCTATGGCACAGCAGGTGGGTTATGACCACTAGGCTCACAGACTTATGACTGCTTCAGGGCAATTCCTGGGAAAACTGCCAACACTGCTTTTGCTTCTGTAACCATATGCCATATAACGTTCCCTGGAACTTGGGTAGGGGTCCTTGTCAAGACACCACTGCACTGGATGAGGCTTGTGCCCTAGCTGGAGGTAGCAATAAAGGTTCCTTTGCTTTTGCATTCTCAAATGTGGAACTGGTGAGAGTGCAAACAGGAAACCCAGTACCCGGGTATAATGATAGGAACTCAGAGATGGGAATTGTGTCAGAAAAATCAATCTCCCAAAAGTTCAGGGAAGGGCAGGTAATAGTGAACCTTCAACATTAAGAAGAAAAATATTTTTTAAATGGTGGTTTTAAGTGTAATATAATTATCTCCAAAATAGCAATTTCTACAAAAAAGCGAATATTCAAAACACTGGTACTCTAAGAAAACATAATTTTTTACTGTCCAACATTATATTTTCTTTTTTTTTTCTTTTTGGAGCTAGCAATTCGTTTATTTTGCATTTTATTTCTAATAAAAAAGAAATCAAACCAAAAAAGAGAAGAAAAGGAAAAGGTCACCTCTTGTTTAGAGAGTTTCCAGTCATCATTCAGATCCATTTCTTGGAATGATTCATGGGATCTTGGTCCATTTCGAATCTCCAGGAGATCAATGTTGAATATCAGTGTACTCTCTGGGGGAATTTTACCTGTTCAAGAGGAGAGATGGGGTTTTGGTGCATTGAAAAGATCCCAAGTTTTGATGCCAAAACACTTATAGGACCAAATAATATATTCTCTGGATTTGAATTAAACAAATATCCTTCCCCAAATTCTCATATATGACATAAGACAGAAGTGACTCTTCATTGTGCTTGATTCAGACAAAAAAAATGGACGAATTCAAACTAGGAGATCAAAAACCATCTGTTTCTGGTTTTGCAAGAAGGGATAGTTTTGCACATACACACAGAACTGTGCCTAACAACCTCGGTATTGAAGCTTAACAACCTTAAATTGAAGCTCTAGGGCCAGAGTGATAGTACAGTGGGTAGGGCACCTGCCGCACTTGCAGCCAATCCTGATTCAATTACTGGCATCCCAAATGGTCCCCTGAGCCCATGAAGAATACTACCTGAGCTTAGAGCCCAGAAAAACCCCTGAGCACTTCGGGGTGTGGCTCAAAAACAAAACTAAATTTAAACTATAGCTATTATATATTACACACCAAAAACACTTCACAGGACTTTAGATAATGCAGAGTTAATTATAATACAAGTGATGTGCTCACTTTTGTGTCTGAAAGTTCTTACTAGCAGTACACATGGAAGAGCCATTTCTACAGCAGGAGGCAGTAAGTAATCGCGTGAACTCTGTGTCCTGCAGGATTAAACCTGCCCCTCTGTAAGTCTCTGTCTCCTCACCTGGCAAGTGTAAATGATAATGCTGCTAACCCAGGAGTGCGTCGGGAGGGATCAGTGCAGTGGTCTGCATGCATGAACAGGGTTCAATCTTGGGCACCACCTGGCATTTCCTCCACTGAGAACTACTTGGGAGTTCCCTCTCACCCCCACAAAAAAAGCTTTAAAAAGTAAAAATACCTTCATTAAAGGAAGTACTAAGAACCCAGGGGAAAAAAACGCCCCACAAAGCTCTTCTGTTTGGTGCGAATCGTTTTTAAACTTTGTTTCTATACAGTTCTATGTAGTATACAGGTCTGAGTCAGGCAAACATATATATGAATGTTCCAAATCTCTTTTTTTTTTATTTTTTTGCTTTTTGGGTAACACCTGGCGATGCATAGGGGTTACTCCTGACTCTGCACTCAGGAATTAACTCCTGGTGGTGCTCAGGGGACCATATGGGATGCTGGGATAGAATCCAGGTCAGCTGCGTGCAAGGCAAACGTCCTACCCACTGTGCTATTGCTCCAGCCCCTCCAAATATCTCTTAGCCCACCTATCCCAGATGTTTTAATGAAAGAGCATTTTAAAGTGCAAAGAGAATGAAACTTACAGTGTGCTGGGGCTTGCCGTGTCAGAGCTAGACAGAGAGGGGCATGCACTAGTTCGAGGCTAATGCTGGTGTCTTCCCAAAGGAGGGCACTGGACAGAGGACTACAGAATTAGTATTCAGTGCAGAGTAGCAGAGTTCATTTCATAAGGCTCAGAAAGAAATGATTGACATTTAGATCTCTACTTGCAAAGTAAGTGGAAACCATACAGTTAAGCTAATGTACCTAATTATTATGTAGATATAAAACTACACAGTTAAGATAATATAGGTAAGACAATGAAGGCACCAATTGATAGAATACATTTAAATATTATAGAAACATTTCTGAGATACTTGATTTTCTGCCCTAATGAGGGCTATGATTAAAAAAAAAAAAAACATGGATGTTGGGTTAGTAAATTCCAAGTAGATTACACAATGCTTTGCATATGACATCGATTTTCTTTCCAGAAAACTGGGGCTAGAAATCCTGATTCACACCTAGTGAATGGCTCAGTGTGAGCCAAAGGAGGCTGTGATATCTATATTTATACCAACCCAGAGTATTCTGAAGACTTGGGAAAGTTCTTTCTCTTCATTATATAAGGAATACATTCCCATGGCAGACTATTTGGAAGAGAGAAAACCAAAGGTGAAACTAATTCCGAGCTCCAGTACTGCAGGAAGGGCACTTGCTTTGCACATGGCCAGCCTGGGTTCAATCCCTGGCACTGCACATGAGGCGAGCACCACTAGGAGTGATCCCTGAGTGCAGAGCCAGAAGGGAGCCAGAGTACTGCCGGGTGTGGCCCCAAAACCAAAACCAAAGCTGTAGCACTGTCGCCCCGTTGTTCATCTATTTGCTCGAGCAGGCACCAATAACGTCTCCATTGTGAGACTTGTTGTTACTGTTTTTGGCATATTGAATACGCCACGGGGAGCTTGCCAGGCTCTGCCATGTGGGTGGGATACTCTCGGTAGCTTGCTGGTCTCTCTGAGAGGGACGGAGTAATCGAACCTGAGTCGGCTGCAAGCAAGGCAAACGCCCTACCCGCTGTGCTAACTGTTCATCATTATTTCTCTTATTTGTTTCTTTAAGATTCACTTTCATGGAGAGGCTTTTTCACAATACTTATACACTGTAATTTTATTTTTCAATTTTTTAAAATTTATTAGATTTTTATATTTATATTTTTAGTTTTTGAGCCACACCCAGCAATACTTTGGGGTTACTTCTGGCTCTGTTCTCAGTAATCACTCCTGGCGGTGCTCGGGGATCATACAGGATGCTGGGGATCGAACCCAGGTTGGCCGTATGCAAGGCAGGTGCTCTACCCACTGTACTATTTCTCCAGTCCTTTTTTTTTTTACTTTTTGAAGTAAGATAATTCTAATAAAAGGAAAGAAAGAAAAGGGAACATGTTCAAGAGAGAGTGTAGACCTCTCCAGAGAAAGGAAAGAATGCCACAATGTTAAAACAAATGATATATCCTGAGATTTTTATTTTTTCTTTCATCTATAGCAAAAACACATTTTGGAACTAGTATTTACAGATATGTAAAGCACGGTGTTAAATAATTGAGCCTCATTTTTTTCATTTAGACTTTTCTTTTTATATACTTATGTTGGCTCCAATTGTTTTCTACTTAATAACACAGTGATGGCTATCCCTGTTAATAAGCCTTGTTCTCAATAGTTAATTGCTTAGGTTGAATTCTAATAAAGGTGTGATATAATTCCTACGTATGGAGATCTCAGGCTTCTAGTAAGTAACCCTGAGTAGCTGCGTATGTTCCCACTCCGACATGGGGTGTGTGTTCCCAGGAAACAACTAGTCCAAGGTTTTCCCATCAACTGGCCCACGTCTATTTTCATTTAAAAAAAACCCCTCATTTCATAGTCTTCCATTCATTTTTATATTTTAATTTTTTAAAAATATTTATTTCTTGTTTCTGGGCCACATCTGGTGTTGCTCATCTGACTCTGGACCCAGGAATCACTTGAGGTGCTTGGGGAATCATATGAGGTAATGGGGACTGATTCTCGGCTGACTGCGGCAAAGCAAGCATCTTTCTTACTCTGCTATTTTCAGCTCCTCCACTCATTTAAAAAATAAATTCTCTGAATCTGCTGAGAACCCCAGGTATGCAGGTTTTACGACTGAAACCTCCAGGCTCACAGTCAGGAATGGGCACCCTCCCCCCATCTGCCTGTGCTCCCAGCTGCTTGTCAGTCACGCCCACAAGAAGCCTCTGGGTGACAAATAAGCTTATTAATGGCCATTATCCAGAGACTCACAGATAAAATCTTAAAAGAGAGCAAAACCCTGCACAGATTTTCTGGACCCCAAAAGCACCATCCAGTTAAAAATCTGATTCTGGCTCTAGCACCCTAGCTAAAATTTAAAATTTTAGAATTCCTGGAGCAA